>SJYV01023027.1:5470-88244 GCA_006410875.1 Neotragus pygmaeus
TTTTTTTTTTTTTTTTTTCCCATAGTAAGTGATCATCTGAAAAGTTGGTAAAACATTCTTAGGAGGTTAAAGTTTGGTTTGCAGAATTGCTACTTTAAAGGTTCTAACTATGTCCAGGGACTCTTGATAATTATTTGTGTTCATGGGAAGAGATTTGTTGCCACCCAGTTTTAGCAGCAGTTAACTCAGGGCCAGTCTTATTTCATCTGTGCCCTCACCTACGTCATCCTGCTCTCTTCTGGATTATTTTTGAAACAAACTGGCCAATTCACAAATATGTCTTTATTTTTGGCTGTGCTGCGTCTCATTGCTGTTTGAGGGCTTTTCTCTGTTTGCAAAGAGCAGAGGCTGCTCTGTAGTTGCAGTGCAGGCTTCCCTTGAAACGGTGCAGGCTCCAGAGCCTGGGGGCTTCAGTGGTTGCTGCACTGGGCTGAGTTGCTGTGACCGCAGGTTCCAGAGCTCAGGCTGAGTGGGTGTGGTGCCTGGGCATAGTCGTCCCCAGGCATGTGGGATCTTCCTGAATCCGGGATGGATGTCCCCTGCATGATTGAAGGGCGGAATCTTAACTGCTGGACCACCAGGGAAGCCCAGTAATTGCCAGTTTTAATGTGTGTGGTTACCCTAGCACCACAAAGAATTTGTTTTCAGGATCTTAATATCTTTATTCAGAGTAAATTTTCTGATTCTAAACTATCTCAGAAAAATAAGGTCTGTTTCTAGTATAGGCATTTGGGAAATAAATGCCTCCAAGTACTAAGTTCTGAACTAGTAAGTTTGACAAGAAATCTGAGGTAAAATTTTGGCTAATCAGTCTTAGAAGAAAGCAATCTATATAGGGCTTCTTGAAAAGTGGTTGAAATGATAAAGCCAATTTTTCTCATTCTTGTCCTGGCTAAGCATTACCCCTCGGTCTGTGGTTTGAATCTGCTTTGTCACACATGAAGTAATAATACCTGACCCTTCACAAAAGAGGCCCTGTCTTTTTAGCTGCATATTTAATAACAGATAATCTTTATCTCTGTTTTCTGCTTCAAGCAACAAATCAGTACTCAGCGGCTCTTCACTATTACCTGCAGGCAGGAGCTGTGTGCTCTGATTTCTTTAACAAGGCCGTGCCCCCAGACGTTTATACAGACCAGGTAAAAGTTGCTGTTGTGCCCTTGCTTTCTTCTTAAGTGTCTGAAAACATTCTTTTTCCTGGCCTCTTTTTGCCTGAGTTTCTTCGTTTCCATAAATGTGGTGGTAACTCCCAAATGGATTGATTGCTCTAGGTCAGACCGCCTTCATGGTTCCAGTGCCCACAGCCATTGCTGATTTGATTTCCCCAAACACCTCAAACTCAACCTCTCCACAGCTGGTTCAGCATCTTACTCTGCCAGTCTCTCCTCCTAATGACCTTCCCACACCAGAACAAAAACGTAAACCCCCACTGAAGTATCCGTCAACTTTATTTTGCCCTTTGAGTTGACCAAGCATAAACCCTGAGTGTCATCCTCTTTTCTTTTCTAATCCTTCCTCCAATATCCACTCAACCTTTAATGTTGATTCTGTCTCTTCAGTCTCAAATTTTACTCATTTTCTCCCAATATACTCTACTGCTTAGGCTGCCAATATCATAATGTAATAAATGGCATTTTTTAATACTTACAATAATGACTTAAAATAGGATTTAAAATCTTTTAATAATTAGGTTTTTTAAATTAGAAGTTCTATTTTTTAAAGCAGTTTTAGATTCACAACAAAATTGAGTGAAAAGTAATAGACTTCTTCTATTTTTCCCATCCCTGCACATGTACAACCTACCTGATGATTGAGATCCCACGTCAGAGTGGAACATTTGTTACAGTTGTTATCAGCTAGTTTTTTTAAAATAATCAGAATTTTGTTTTTATAGGTAATAAAACGAATGATAAAGTGCTGTTCTTTGCTGAATTGCCACACCCAGGTTAGTTTATAAAATTATGATGTTGGTCTATTGACTTGTAAGTTAGAGTTTATAGTAGATACAAGGCTTTGCACTGGGAAGTATTTTCCATGTCATAATTCCTTAAATTTATGGCATTTAAGAATTTGGCATGATCTTTAAATTTTTTTTTAATAGTTTCCAGAATTTTAACTGAAATGAAAGTGTGGGTTACAAAACATTGGCCTTTGAACCTTAGAAAAGCCATCCTCAAGTATGTCTAATATCTAAGAGTAGATATGTGCATTAATCACTGTGTGTGTGTTAGTCTCTCAGTCACGTCTGACTCTTTGTGACCCCGTGGACTATAGCTTGCCAGGCTCCTCTCTCCATGGGATTCTCTAGGCAAGAATACTGGAGTAGATAACCATGGCCTTCTCCAGTGATCTTCCTGACCCAAGGGTTGAACCTGGGTCTCTTGCATAGCAGGCAAATTCTTTACCATCTGAGCCACTGGAGAAGTTCCACATTAATCATCAGGGAAATGTAAATCAACACCACAGTGAGAGACCGCTTCACACGTGTGAGGAGGCAGTAGCTGAGAGAAACAAGTATTGGTGAAGCTGTGGAGAAATTAGAACCCTTATGTGGCTGGTAGGAATATACAATGGGGCAGCCTTTTTGGAAAAAATTTGCTGCCTGCTCAAGAAAGTAAACATCAAATTCCCTACCATATGACCCAGCAGTTTCACTCATAAGTATATAACCAACAAAACTGAAAACATGTCCACAGAAGAATTTATATGTGAAATGTTTATAACACAGCACATTCATTATTCATAATAGACAAAAGTGGAAACAACCCAAATGCTCATCTGCTGATGAATGGATAAACAAAATCTGGTAGATTTATATAGTGGAATATTATTCAGCCATGAAAAGGGATGAAGTACTGCCATATGCTACAACAGAGATGAATCCTGTAAGTTTTCTGTTGAATGAAGAAACAGTCAGATACAAGAAGCTTTGTTTGTATGATCCCCTTTATATGAAATGTCCAGAATGAGCAAATCTGTGGAGTCAGTGCAGGTTAGTGGTTGTCAGAGACTGGGAGAGGAGGTAGGAGGGGACTGGAGAGGGACCGCTAAGGGATATGGAGTTTTTTCTCTGGGGTAGGGGAATTAAATGTTTTGGAATTAGATAGTGGTGATGGTTGTACAATTTTGTGAATATAGTAAAAACCACTGAATTTTATACTCTGAAAGGGTTCATATTTTGGTGTGTGAATAATTAAAAATTTCTATGAATATTTAAGAAAGAGATCAGCATTATGACCTACATACCTGGTTGAAATGGATCTGTCTTTAATCTTAAGCAGACTGGCAGCTTACATTTTGTCAAAATGAGCTTCTGTACTTGCCAGCTGTGAAAGGCCTAATTGGATGAACATCCATTGCATGTATGTCCTTGAACATTGAACACTTTTGTCAGTTTTCCATTCCCTTTGATTTTCTAAACTGGCTTTTTGCCAGCCTCTCATTCAAGTAAAGCTCTAAAAATTTTATGATTTAAGTTACTGGTGAAGAAAATATTGGGCAGACAGACACGTGTAAGGATTTTTACCGTTAAAATTGGATGGATTCCATACATACGAGCTGATTCATTCAGCTTGATCTGCAAGGCCTCTTAAATTAGAGAATATATTCTTGACATAGGGCTTGCCTGGTGGCTCAGAGGGTAAAGAATCCGCCTGCATTGTGGGAGAGCAGGATTCAATCCCTGGTTTGGGAATATCCCCTGGAGGAGGGCATGGCAACCCACTCTAGTATTCTTGCCTGGAGGATCCCATGGAAGGAGCCTGACAGGCAACAGACCGTGGGGTCACCAAGAACTGGACACGACTGAGTGACAAAGCACACGTTCTGGATGTAAGAGTCATGAAAAACTATCCCTGCAAAACCAGGAGTCACTGTTGACACTAATTACATGAAACCTTTTTTATTTTTATTTTTTTCCCATACTTTCACCTTTTTATTTTGTATTGGGGTATAGCTGATTAACAGTGTTGTGGTAGTTTCAGGTGAACAGTGAAGGGACTCAGCTGTACATATATTCTCCCCTAAAGCCCCCACCCATCCAGACTGGCTCGTAACATCGAGCAGAGTTCCATGTGCTATATAATAGGTCTTTGTTAGTTAGTTATCCATTTTTTAAATACAGCAGTGTGTATTTCCTTCCCTAAATCCCGACCTATCTCTTCTCCACAGCAACCATAAGTTTAGTATGTGAAACCATTTTAAATTCTTTGTTTATATAGGTGGCAATTTTATGTCAGTTCCTCAGAGAGATTGACTACAAAACGGCCTTTAAATCACTGCAGGAACAAAACAGGTATGAATGGTTTTTTAAATAGAGTTGAAATTTTCTGCTTAAGGAAGATGAAATAACTGAATTCTGTTTTTCAGTCATGATGCAATGGATTCCTACTATGACTACATATGGGATGTTACCATTTTGGAATATTTGACTTGTATCCTTTCATTAACATATGTGTGTGTTTCTAGAACAGTTCATTTTCTGTAAATTAAAGAAGTATTTAATATCATGTGTTTTCTAAATAAAAAATGAAGAACAGAACAGAGACTCTATATCATGATATGTCATAGTATTAAATTTATTATTCTTAACTGATTCATTTAGATCTTCATCATAAAAGAGGAGAAACAGATAAAAGACAAATTGCAGTAAGTTGTTCTGTGCTTTGATTCTTCAGTGATGCACTTGTCTCATACAGTGTTGGTGCCCTCACATGGTCTGTGAGGTCGAGAGTGGCCTGACCGCTAGCTAGTCACCTGACTCCCCTTTGCTAAGGCCTGCTGCCCCAGTACCCCTACCATTCTTTGAGCATGCCAAGAACATTCACCACCGAAGTGTCTGTAAGATTCTCTCTTTCAGGAACATTCTTTTTTAACTTCGCTCAGGTTTCTCCTCAGATGTCACCTTCTTAGAAATCATTACTTTGCTGCTGTTGTTCAGTCGCTGAGTCGTGTCCCACTCTTTGTGACCCCATGGACTGCAGCATGCCAGGCTCCTCTGTCCTTCACTGTCTCCTGGAATTTGCTTAAGTTCATATCCATTGCATCGGTGATGCCATCCAACCATCTCATCCTCTGCTGCCCCCTTTTCCTTTTGTCTTCAGTCTTTCCCAGCATCAGAGTCTTTTCTAATGAGTTGGCTCTTCCCATCAGCTGGCTAAAGTATTAGAGCTTCAGCATCATTCCAGTGAATATTCAGGATTGATTTCCTTTAGCATTGACTGGTTTGATCTCCTTGCAGTCCAAAGGACTCTCAAGAGTCTTCTCCAACACCAGAATTTGAAAGCACCAGTTCTTCAGCACTCAGCCTTCTTTATGGTCCAACTCTCACATCCATGTGTGACTATTGGAAAAACCACACCTTTGGCTAGGAGGACCTTTGTTGGCAAAGTGATGTCTCTGCTTTTTTAATACATTGCCCAGGTTTGTCATAGCTTTCTTTCCAAGAAGCGAGGGTCTTTAATTTCATGGCTGTAATCACCATCCACAGTAATTTTGGAGCCCAAGAAAATGAAATTTGACTGCTTCCATGTTTTCCCCTTCTGTTTGCCCTAAAGTGTTGGGATCGGGTGTTATGATGTTAGGTTTTTGAATGTTGAGTTTTAGGCTGGCTTTTTCAGTCTCCTCTTTCACCCTCGTCAGGAGGCCATCTAGTTCCTCTTAACTTTCTGCCATTAGAAGGGTATCTGTGTATCTGAGGTTGTTGATATTTTAAAGCTTTCTATTTGGCCTAAACTCTATGGCCATTACTTAGAGGCGACAGAGTGACAATAGCATCTTTAAAAAAGAGAGAGGAGATAAGAGAATGTCGTGCCAGTTCCACTTTATTGGAAGCTGCTCGATCTTTCGTTTACAACTTAACCAGGGTTGGAAGGTAATGCTGAAAATTTCTCAGTACCCTGATGAGATATCCAGATTACCTCTACTTATATCATTTTTTAAGCCCCTTCTTGGAAGCTTAAACCTACCTGTTTATTAGCTCTTCTAAACGCTAACCTAGTTGTTCCTCTGCGTGCATTGAAAGATGTATAATCGACTTATCCAACTCCCCAACATTCCAAGTTTCATTGTCACCTTATTCTTCATCAGCCTCCAATATCCATAGCCAGGCCTTTTTGACAGAATTGCTCTATTAAAATCTCTCTGCCAGTGATCTGTCCCTTTCTTACGTCTTGACTTTCATATTTCTCATGATCATGAAATGTTCAAGTTTCATGACCAAGTCCCCAGACTGTCACCCTTTCCCAACTTGCCTTCTTTCCTACTGGCCTGGAGTACAGTAGATACTGGCTTGTGAACTCCATGGCCTGCAGCCTTAGTTGGCCCCTGATTTCCTTTGTCCACCTGCCAGTAGTCAGTGGTCTGCCTTCTTTTTAGGGAATATTTTAGGTTTCTCTCCTTTTCCCATTTTCAGTAACTTCCTTGTGTTTGAAGTAGACAAGGAAAAAAGACTGATCAGTTCCTGTCCTTGTGAAGCTCTTTGGGAGTTATGGCTCTGTGAGCGCCAGCTTCAAATTCCTGTTTCAGATCCCTACTTTCCACCTTTGAAACAATCACCAGCTGGACTCAGTATGTTGATGCTACTCCTTTATGAAGATACGTTTTTATGCTTTTGATTCTACCCCTTCAGTCATTCTATCCCTTTCGGTTGGTTATCTCCCCTCTTATATTGTCAGGTACTCCTGTTAAACCTATAAACTGTTTCATCCTTAATAAGAACTTCTCTGACTGTGCCTTTACCTCTTTGTCCCCTCTGCCTAGTTTTTTTGAAGCTCTTACCCAGTTTGATTTCTCCTGTCCTCCAGTTTTCAAGGGACACCAAATGCCAGAGGCAGTGAATACTTTTCAGTCTTCATTCTATTGTTTATACCTCCTTCCTTCCTTGAAATTCTTTATTCCTTTGTCTTCCTTGACATCATTTTTAACTCCGACTCTTCAGCCTTTTCTTTGTGGATATTTCCCTTATCTACCCCGAAACTGGGGTTTTTGTCAAGAAGTTAGTCCTTGGGTATTTCATGATAGCCCTTCATTCTCCCTAGGTAACCTCATTCAACTTACGGTTTTGACCACTATCCAGTTAGGGTGTGTTATTTCTCTCAAATACCTGCCTCCTATTCCAATTTTTGTCTTTTTAAAATTTTTATTGGGATATAATTGCTTTAATGTTGTGTTAATCTCTGCTGTACAGCAGTCATTTATAGGTTTATTCCCTCTTTTTTAGATTTATTTTCCATTTAGGTCATCACAGAGCACTGAGTAGTTTCCTTGCTATTCAGTAGGTGTTTTTTTTTTTTATACAGTAGTGTATATATGTCAGTTCAATCTCCAAATTAATCCCCCCCACACACCGTTATCCATAAGTTTGTTCTCTGTCCAATTTGTCTTATGCTTTGGACTTTTTTAGCCAGTTGTCTTCAGGATATTTTGTTTGAAATAACTCTGGTTATTCCTCACTACTAGGTTTTTTCACATGCATTCTTTCATATTGAAATAGCATTATCAGCAAGTCCTCCTACCCACTAACCTGATGATCATTTCTGAATAGTCTTAGCTTCCTTCAGGCTACCTTTCAAATAGTCTCTTGTTTTTTAAAAAAAACAAAACAAACAAAAAAAACTTAGAACTTCTTTAAAGGTAATTTTAAGATCTTAAAACATGCTCTCACAAAACATTCCATGGCAGAATGCTACTATAGATTTTTATCAGGCTGAAGTATTTCTTTCTAATCATGAAAGAGATGGGTCACTATATTTAGTGCTGAGCAACTAGCTATTTTTACATATATAAGAAGTGAAGCCCCCAAACATGAATTTTTATTTTTTGAATTACTTTTTAGAATCTTTTAAAAATGTGTCAGATTACATGCAGGCTTTTAGTGATATTTTTAGTCAGATAAAATTTAAATGAATTTACTTAATATTCTGAAGATAATTCCATAAACTGCGGTAATTGGTCTTTTCCTTGAGTGCTTCCAGTCTTTATGTTAATTTCTTCTACACCTCTTAGCATATACAATTAGAGGTTCAGTTATTGTTGTTAGCAAGTAGGTAGTTTTATATTATGTATACTAGCAAAGCTTTGTTTTTGACCAGACCTCTAACAACAACACTTTTCTGTTTTGGAAGATCAAAGCCATCGGCCAGACAGAACTGAATGCAAGCAACCCAGAAGAAGTGTTACAGCTGGCAGCACAGAGAAGGAAAAAAAAGTTTCTCCAAGCAATGGCGAAACTTTACTTTTAAGCAGTTAGTTAAAATTTTTAACTTTTATTTTTTAAATGATGGGCTAAAAATAAACAGTATTAAAAGATTAAGTTTATAGAATACATATGTACATACTTAGTGGCGTTTTCTTTTCAGACAGAATACTGAAACATTAGTTTAAAAATGAAAACTATACAGAAGACTTCATACCATAACAATAGCTTAAATTTATAATTTCTTCAAAGGAAAAAGAGTCACATGTTCAATAACAATAAACTAGTAAATCTAGGATAATTTTCTAATCTACTTTTGAGGCTGACATTTCATTTTTTAAAAAACTACAATATTTATGTAAGAGTAGCTATATACAGTAAGTTCTTATGTCAAGGTTTTGTTGCCTTTTTTTTTTTTTAATAAATAGATTTCTAGGAGTCAGTATACATTTACTGCTTTTCTGCCTTAAGAAAATAGAAGTTTAGGTCAAGTGTTAAGCTTTATCACTTTGACACTGTCCTTAACTCATAATGTAAGAATTTAAAAAGGACCTTAGCAGTTTTGCAAATATAAATAAAGCCTTAGTCACACTAAATTAAGATAACCCTAAAGATTTTTTTTAGAGTAATAAAGTGACTTTCTCATATAAATAGCTTGAAAGGGAACTTAAGTTTTTTGCACCAATTGTGATGTACAACGAGTTATTATAAAGCAACCTTTATGTCAGAGCCCCAAGTAGGAGCCACAGCATTTATCTTGTTTATAATTTCTTTGGTATTCCCACTGTTCAGAGTACAGTTTAAACACCATGTTCATCTAAGCTTTACCGGTTAAAAATGTTATATAGCAAGGCAAATAAAAATAGTCAAACAGATTAAAGTTTACCATTTTTAAAAAATTCAAGTTTTATAATAGCTTGCTTGCTACAGCAGCTATAGATAAATTAGTCACCTTATTACAAAACTAAACCTTTGTAAACAAGTTTAAATTTTATTTTTAAGAACCAAATTGCACTAGTTAAGAGTTTATAAATTTTGAGAATCTAAAAACTAGATTCAAAGTACTGTATCATTTAATATACCCTTTAAGGTAACAGTTATCTAGTTGAAAATTCCAATGATGAATTTCCTAGTTTATCAAGATAAACATAGCAACACTGGATCAAAAGACTTGTTATGGCATAAATCGTGGCTGGCTTTTATCCAGCCAGTATTGGGAATGAAGTCATCTTTGTAAACAAGTACTGCTGTTTCTTTAAACAGCTAACATGGGAATTAAATACATTTCCTCCTTAGTGCCAATTTTAAGTGGTTTTTAAATCAAAGAATGGCAGTGAAACTTCTGAACTGGCAGGACAGTCACAGCACTATTTTCCTGTAAAACTTTAGTTAAGTTCCATGAAATGCTGTGCAGCACTTCATCAGTCCCAAGCTGTTTGCTCAGTTAGCTTTCTTAGTGTTTTCCTGGTGGTTTTTCAGTGCTCTTCGGTGGTGTCATAATGCCTCCATTGCACACTGGTGACAACTGTCCCTCCTTTCTGAAGGTGTTTACATAATTTACTTCATCCTATACATGTGAAGAAATCATGTAGAGATTAACAGCTAAGATAAAGCATTGATATGATAACAAAGTCAAACCAGACTCTCAGGCTTAATATAGTGGTCTCTTTATGTCTTTACAACCATGACTAGTCATATTCTAGAGGTTCAACAGTATAACTGCCTGCAACTTGTATTTTTAAACTACCTGGAGTCCTGGTATTAATCTTGAGACACTTAAAAATCGTGATTAGACTTCAAAGTTAATTTTTATTAGGTTTTCTACATTTGAAATCAGTGTCCTCACTGGAACTTTCTATCCCCTTACTATCTTATATAACTGCCTGAAATATTACTCCATTAGTATCCTTACTGTCAGTTTCAGTGCCTTATCAAATAGACCAAAATACAAGAAACATACCAGCATAGCTAGATAATTTGTATGTGTCTGTATGTTGTGTCTGTCTTCCATAGAAATCTTCTTAAAAATCTTAAGCTTCGCTGGGCTAGTACTTTTAACTACACTGACAAAAGGTACCATCCAGTCAACACATTCAGAAATGTTGTCCCATTCCAAACCTAGATAAAGAAAAGTTAGAAAAATACATGTATCATTAGAAAAATACATAACGTTTCTGTTATATCAGAAACATGATTACTGTATTTGCTTGTGCTTCAAAATTTAAAGATAGATAATTAAAAACTCATGTAAAAAGGAAACCAAAACAAGCACATAAAATAAACCAAAACCAACAAGTTTAGCAAGTCAAAACAGATTATTCCTCTTAAACTGTTTATAATGTGACTGTACCAAAACCAACAAGTTTAGCAAGTCAAAACAGATTATTCCTCTTAAACTGTTTATAATGTGACTGTTTTGAGGGAGAAAAAGACTTAGAGCTTTTTAGCCAGTACATGCTACATAGGGAATTGAAACTGTCAAAACCCAAAAACTTAAGGCAGAGCTGTAATCACACTGACTAACTTCAAATGGATTTAAGTTCCATTTGACTTCATTTTTAAAGAAAATACTTACTTATTTGGCTGCCTCGGGTCTTAGTTGGAGTATGTGGGATCTAGATCCCTGACCAGGGAGGCACCTGGGCCCCTGCATCAGGAATGTGGAATCTTAGCCACTGAACCACGAGGTTCACCAAACTTAATTTTTATTTGTGGATATATGCTGGATTAGAAACTACTTATAATAGAAGGGAAGATAGTGCTAAACTAATTTTTTCCATTAAAATTTTAAAGTCTTGTTTAGCAGGATGCTAAGTTCATAAATAGTCCCTTCAAGAGTTGTAAATGGGTAAGAAAAGAACAAAATACACGGTCTTACCTGAGGCTTTCTTAACCACTTCAATAGAGGTAAAGTGGCACAAGGCAGCAGCAGCCAGTGTTCTGTACTGGAACTCTAATGAATCGATGGCTAAAATACACAGGTCTAAGAGCTAACAGAGGAACAAGTGTAAGAATTTAGGAAAGAGTGAGTACTACATGTCATTAGTCAGCTAGCATTTAGTGCTTACGATGTGGACCATATGCCAAGAATTGCTAAAACTGCAGGGATCCAAAGAGAAATAAATCGCCATCCAAAGGATGTTCCAGTCTTGTTAACAGACAAGTGAAGGACTGTTACAATGTAGCATGCATGTCCTATTAGGAACTACCCTGATCCAGAGCAGGGAAGACTCTGCTTAAATCACTCTTAACAGAGGAGGCAGCTAGAGAGACTGGGGGGTAGAGAATGTTCTAGATACAGGAAACAGAATTTACAAAGATAAGTGAGAAATCTGTGGAACTCCAGTATTTCAGAACACAAAAAATATGAAATAAGGAATATCTTTCCCTCATGTTTTTAAAAAGGGAGCTGCCAGAGAGTTACGGCCTAGAAAAGGTCTTTAAGAAGTCAGACCTTTATAGTTCTGATTATTCTACTTATGAGAAGCAGGCAGGAAAGAATAGTACCCTCTTCCTGTACTTTCTTAGAATATTTGTTACACACTGGCCTAGGAAAGTTTAAATTAAACTTAAATTTTTAAATGATGTTATAACTAAATTAGGTGATTTTAATTCCAATATGTAAAATAGGTTCCATATGTATTCAAATATAAGACGGTAAGATAATTTATATTGCAATAATTTTATACCATTTAAAACCTGAAACAACGGGCTGAAAAATATCTTTCTCTGTTAAATCAAAAAGAAGGATTTAACTGTCTACCTCATTCATACTCCTAGTGAAAAGTGCTCATGATATATTTAAACTCAAGTTTAAAAACTTTTCTAGAATTTTCAGTTAGCAATGTAAATACTGAGACAGAATTTTATGCATCAGGAGCTTTGTTCTCGTCAGTTAAGGAGTGAATTTAATTCAGTATGTTGTCATTTTGTTATATAGCCTATTTAACACGAAAGAAATACGCTAAACAAAACCTGTAATTAATAACATTAGCATATATACAATAAAAATATCAATACCTGAGCAATTTGAATGAACTTTTCCTGAGAATACTGAGGTAGAAGAACTTTAGGAGCATCTTTAAGAGCATCAACTTGGAGGAAAAGATTTAGCCAGGAGATGACCGTTACAGGACAAAGTTCCCATTTTAAAGCCTGTTAATGAAATTAAAATGCCTGTTAATAAGTGTGGTTATATATACACCACATTATATGGGTAGTTCCTCCTAAGAGGAACACTGTGCTAACTACCTATAAGTTTTAAAAGTGTTGTTAAACACTTTTAAATTAACAAATAATATTCTCAGTATAGGAAAATTTAAAAGATGCAGAAGAATAGTTTACAGGTTAAGCAAATTCCCCTCCCATCTTAGAATTGGATCCTAATACTAAAACCTCAGTTTTCACTACTTACATTGTAGTCTTTGAGATTTAGTAAACTACAGTTACTAAATTGCAAGTAGAAATAATAAAGATATAATTATTATTACCTTTAATATAGCAAGTTCCATCCTTAAGATATCCTCTTCACTGCAAGCACCATCAGTGACATAAGCAAACTCTTGGAGCTTAGGAGCGTAGATTTCCTTTAAAATGGATTTAATTAATATCAAGCACAGATGAGACTGAGACTAAGACCACATCTAGGCTTCGTTTTTAAAAGACAGCTTCACAAAGTGATTATAAATCTTTATAAAATAATTATATGATAGCCAAAGCAACCTTACATTTAATGATATTTTTCATATCGAGGTATCTAAATTAGCCAACTTGTATTGATTGAAAGATTTGTATAGAACTGATTTAAAATCTTAGTTAATAAACAATTAGAGTATTTTAATCAGTGATTTCAGTGACTGGTTAAAACAGAATGCCAAAGTTGTTTTAGGACTGCCTGGCTTCCCTGGTGGCTCAGACAGTAAAGCGTCTGCCTGCAATGCAGCAGACCCGGGTTTGATTCCTGGGTCGGGAATATCCCCTGGAGAAGGAAATGGAAATCCACTTCAGCACTCTTGCCTGGAAAATCCCATAGACAGAGGAGCCTGATAGGCTACAGTCCATGGGGTCTCAAAGAGTCGGACACGACTGGGCGATTTCACTTTCTAGCATACTAGACTAAAACAGGATACTCAACAAAGTCTAGAAATTGAAACTGTTAACCTTACCCTAGTACAAAAGTATGGTTAGTCAAACAATAATTTGTGCAGTTTGTTGAGGACAGATCTGTCTTAACAGTTTAGAGAACAAGAACCAGAATGATCAGAGGAGTAGAAGAGATTTCCTGCCACAGGTGAGAACAGGCTAAAGATCAAGATTCAGTCTAGAAAAATAATTGAAACATACAGTATTATTTCAGGTAAGGAGATACTGAAAATACAAACTTTAAAATTTGGGGACAGCCTGTAAACCTCAAAAGACAAAATGTGGAAGAAAAATACACTTAAGGAAATTAATGCATGATTCAGTCCCTCCCCGTACTCTCAAAACTGTACAGGCTTTGAAAACATCAGATGAAGTTACTAATGATCTGTGTTGAATTTAAGAAAAGTAGATTGAAACTATGTGAAAAAAGATTCCAGGTAGAAAAGTTATTTCCTTCTATCCTGGCACTATTATGAGATATAGAAATATTAGGCTGGATAGAGATTATTCTAACCCAGTGTAGCATTTATTGCATTTGATTGGTTAAGTAGGGTTTCAGAGACCATTCTGTTGAATCCAAGCACCATAACTAGGTATATAGAGACAACATTGGTGGTTTTGTTTGGCACAGTGAGTCATGGAACATTTCACCTAGATTCTAGTCCCAGAATCAAACCAGAGACTTATAATTAAAGAGTTTGCGGTAAATATATCTAGGGATAAACTCTGAGAGCTTACCTCAAGTTTGGAAGCAATGAATAATGAGGTAATTCCAATCAGTTGAAGCATATTTTTATTTATATCCTTTTGTGTCAACATAAATCTATCAAAAAAGTCTTGTGCAAGATAAAATGTTTCCCTATGAAGTGTGTATACTTCACATACCTAGAGAAGAATCCAAACATTTAAATATTATTCCATTAATTTCTCCAAATTACAAAGTTCCTCTTAGCGTACTAAAAAAGTTTTTCGAAGCCCAACTTTTTTAGGATACCAAATCACAAATGCAGGAAAAAATTAACATGTGCTAATAGGATAAATAAATCTATTACCATCCTCACTGACTCTTAATTAGTTTCATAGGTTTTTTTCCCCACATGGATTTAATGTGTTTATTCCCAGGTACATTTTGCTAACTATGGATAAGAACTTTTCCTATTAACTTTTAAATTTTTACTGATGATAAATGGGTAGGTGTTTTCATGATGCTTAGTTTGTCTTCTGATAGTTCCAAGTGATTCCTTTTCATCATTCTAGATATACATTTAACTACAAAATGACAACAGTGTTTCTTCAATGTTCTTACCTCATTTAAGAATTAAAGAAGAAAACTGAATAGATAACATTGGTGATAGTCAAAATTTTTATTGTATTCCTTGTTTCTGACTGTAATGGGAGTTCCCCTAATGTTACACTATTACTATCACTAATAAGTAATATCTGTCATTTCCACAACATAGGGAAAGCTTTTAATTCTCAAAATAATTTTATGAAGCAGGGAAGAAACAGAGGGATAGACATCAATGTATTTCTAATAAACATTTAACGTGTTAAGGAAATTTATTCCTAGTTAATTACACATTTAAAAATCAGGAATGTATATTGAATTTCAAAAAATACCTTTTACATCCATGATATATAACCTTATGATTTTTCTTAAACTATAAATAGAGTTTCAAATGTTGAACCATTTTTGCATTCCTCGACTGAAAGAATATACTAAGACAAAGTAGAGATTAGTGCTCTGCTGGATTTGACTTACTATATTTTATTTGGTTTTGTATATTTAATCATATATTTAAGGGAAAATATGGAGAAATTTGGTAGACAACCACTGAATAAAAATCAATTTAACATAAAAAGGAAAAATAAAATCAACATAATTATGCTGAAAAGTTGCATTCATGATCACTAGACATTCAGAAAAAGTCAGAAATCAAGTACAGTCTTATACACATATGATTGAAATATAATCTTCCCTTCTAGTCAGAATAAGGAATAAGATGACCGGATTCAGAAGGACAGCATTTTGTACTCATAAGAACTTTTCTGATGGCTTCTGAGATCTATTCTGCACAGGGAAATTAAAGAGCTAATATCCAAGGATTGTGGGAAAATCAATTTGTTATCAATACAGGTAATCATTTTCTTAATAATAATTTGAGATTCTTTCAGAATTATTATCCAGAAAGGATATGGGGCCTAAATGAGAGCAGAAATTCTGGCACAGATCTTTAGGGACTTCTGGATCACTAATTATTTCTTTAATGGTACAGTTTATTTCTGAAAGGAACAGAGGGATGTAATAAAAGGAAGTTACATGGCTTCCTTAGGGCCTAGGGCTACTGGATATTCAAAGCCTCCTTATCATTTAGGATATAGAAATTAGGATTCCAAATCATAATTTGATTTTGGTGATGAAGGACTTCTGGCTTTTCACTTTGCACGGCAGACTTCAAAACCTTGTCAAATTCTGTTCATCTCGAGTATCCTTGGCACCTAGAACAGTGCCTAGTACACAGCAATACTCAGATACCAGGACTTCTAAATTGTGTTTGGGTTGTATGGGATATAGTGGCTGTGTCAAGATTTTACTCTTTATCATTTGGTATCATCTGCTGGTGAACAGCACCAAAAAAATGCCTCCTGGGGTCTTTCCTGGTGGTCCAATGGTTAAGACTCTGTGCTCCCAATGCAGGGATTTGAGGGAACTAGGTATGAACAGGGAGGCCTGGTGTGCTGCAATTGTTGGGGTCAAAGAGTCAGACACGACTGAGCGACTGAACTGAACTGAACTGAGGTCCCACATGCTGCAACTAAGTTCACATACTGCAACTGAAGATCTACATGCCACAACTAAGACACTATACAGCCAAGTAAGTACTAAACAACAACAACAAAAAGGCTCCTGGCAATAGGTAATATACCATGAGGGCACATGGAAAGCACATTATGTTTAAATACTTTCCCATCATACAGAGAAAAAGGAATTTTGTACTGCTAGAACATACCTCTAAAAGCCAGTCTAGAAGTATTGACCTCATCTGTGGTTCCAACTCAGAATGCAGAACTTCAAAATGTTTGTCGTGAACATATCTGGTCTCTTTTTTTAACATGTTTAGCCAAACATCTTGTGAACATCCCCAGCTATGGAAAAGCGAAAAATATTGTGTGATCTACATAATATACGGCTATCTGTTTCACATTGAATAAACTGAACTTCCAAACAGAGAATTTGGAAGGAACAGCTCTTAAATTAGGAAAAATTGCTACTTTAAGAAACCATTTCTTTAACATGAAACTATACAAAGAACTTGGACTATGATAATCTAAATTGACAGATTTCAAGAATGACTTAGCAGCAGCAGCAGGAAGAATACCTCCTAGTCCCCATTTACTTATATTTTACAAAGGCACCAATTTAAGATAACCGTGTCTTATCGAGAACAATACTAAAAAAGTAAATATTTAGAACGTATGATCCCAGTAGAGATAGTCTCAATCACCTCCAAACAGATTGTCAGTACACTGCAGTGGGAGTTAGGTGGGACAGGACAAAAGGAAGATGGGTGAGTTTAAACATCTGAGTCCATTAATTTGCTTATTAAAGCCAAATATAAATTACTACATATTTTATATAAGCTGTACCTCTTATTCATTAACTATAAAAAAGTATAGACCTTAATAACTAATCTTGGTAAGAAATAAGAGGAGCTAATCTATCAAATGAAAATGCTACATGTTAAAATACTTCCAGCTTAACAATGTACATAAATTACTTAAACTCTTATTAAAAAGGTGATTCAGTTCTGATAAGGCTTACAGTCTTCAGCAAGCAAATGAAAATAATGTTATACAATCAATGTGTTAAATACCTTTGTCATCTGCAATAGGACTACTACCAGAAAACATGTGCTTAAAGACTAGTTTTAAACAAAGCAATTTTTACAAGTTTTTATATCTTATAATGAAGGCAAAAAAAAAAAACCCTCAAAATAGCACCATATATTATATCAGTAAATTTTAATCTTTGACATTAAATTACTGAAAATTTTCTTACCTTAAATCAGGTAAAGGTGAAGGATTAATAAAAAGATTTTGAAATCTATAATTTGTAAATCTGGAGAAGTCACTTGTTCCTATTTCTTTGTGGGGTGTTTCAATGATAATGCAAGGACTGATCCCCCCGGATAATACAGGTGGCCAACAATTCTGTCATTAAAAAAAAAGACTATATTTGTACAGTAAAAAACCAGCTTTTGTCTGAGATCTTTTCTAAATGAAAGCTAATACTTCTAAACAGTCTACAGTTTTCCCCAAACACCATCATTTGCTAACAGTGCTGACAGTATAGTTAATTTAAGCTGACATTCATATTTAATAATTACCCCTATAACTCATATCAGTGTTCATAAATATTAACAGGATGTTTTAGACAACAAATTACAATTCTGGAAATACAAGACATTAGGTATTGAGGGAGAGGAGAAAGAACAACAAAACGCATCTGTAGTCAAATACCACTTTCGATATTATAAAATTCTCCCTCTATATTTAGCAATAGTGTCCAGGGTACTTCCCCACCCTCTCCACTCCTTTAAGGCCTGTTTGAGGCCTTAAACTTTAGAATACACGAAGGCGAAACCTTGTTAAGAAACAATTACTTAAATATCTAAAGGGCCGTTTCTCTACTCAATGCTGGCTTCAAAGAGAATCACTATTTCTATAGTGTTTTCTGTACAACACATAGGCAGAGTAGATAGCAAAGGGCTGGGTGCCAGTCTGTCACCGACTTTACATCCTATTTATGCCCTAGGAGTACTATTAGGACCCTCCACTATAGTCAGAGAGGGAACAAAGAGCACTACATTGGACAGATTAGGCGGGCCCTGTGCACCAGGCAGCTCCTAGAGGGAGGGATTTACAAAGAGGAACCAGCTGCGTCAAGGCAAACTTACTCTGCAGCTGTAGTAGGATTCAGGGACATAAAAACCACCCAAAGACAAGCGCCTTCCTGCTGACCCCTAGGGGCATTAAAAGTGTCAGAGGAATCTTCCTACCGCAAAGCAGTAACACAATTTTGTTTTGTTTTTATGGGGGCCCGCATTTGTGTCCCCCAAACCCAGCCCAGTTCTGCATTACCCTTATTTCATACTGATGTTTCTTGGTGACCTCCTCTTTTCTTTTTTTGACATCCTGGAAAATAAAAAAGTCATGGTTACACTAAGGTCCCAGCAAGGAATTTTCTCTCTCTTCCTCTCTTTAACTCACCTGGGCCGTTTTCCTCTTCTTGGCCTGAATTATCTGGGCTTCTTGCGGGGAATCCGTCTGACTGGCCTGGGGCTGCTGTTTAGCTTGTAAACGGCTACTATAGAGTTTTTAAGAAGGAAGTTTAATTAGAAAGTGATTCGTCTCAAAGGCAGCAACTAACTTTGAAACATATTTCCAAGACAAATAATGTTACCTGCGTCTTGACATTCTCTTCTTTCAGGTGAAGGAAACCTCTGGGGGGGTGGGGGAGGAAAAACCAGAGTCAAATACGTGGTCATTCATACTCTCCAAGTGCCAGTCAGAGGCTTACACCTAGGTTCCTCAGGAGATGACCCGAGCCATTTTACCGCGATGACTTCTGCACTATATTAGCGCAGGATTTATTAGACACATGCCTGTATTCCCACAACTCAAGGTACAGCCCGGACGGGAGTGTTCAAAAAACATTTTGCAAAGCTCCCTGAGAGCCCCTCAGAACGCGCAGGGAAGCAGATGGGATCTTTTCTGCGTCCTGCACCCCGAGCCATCAGAGGGGGTTTGAGCTTAAACATTCCTTTAATATGCAGGAGACTGAAGCCCTGAGTTAAATTTTTCCAGAGAATGTCAGAAGAGTGGAAAGCACAGTACAATAAAGCAGGCAGACTCTGGTTTTGGGGGATAGATGTTCAGGAAAACCCAGGGGGAACCCCTGAAGCCAGATCACGCCTCTGCGTTTTGTTGGGCTTCTTTCCTCATGACCTTTGCCAAGGGCGGGATTCCTCATACTGCCTCCCGGCATAGAACTCCAAAAAAGATGACAAAGTGTTAATTATTCAAATGAATGTCTGATACATTAAAGGACTCTTTACCACTAAAATTTCATCTCATATTTTGAGGTTCTCCTGTGTGCCAGACCCTGAGAGCAGCACAGAATAACTGTGCTGAGCAATATTCATATTCTGCTCAGGATATTTCACTTTGTTATCAGGTGCAGGTCTGTGAAAAGCTTATTTGTGGACTAGAATGTAAGCATCTGAACTAGTACTCCCAGGGCCATCTAGAACCACCACACCGCTGGACTGCCCTCCTGTCACCGTCTGTGCCCTCGTGGGAATGGTTTTCTCTAACAGCCTCCCTGGCCTACATGTAGGATTTTTCAGAAACACAAACATATAAATTTTTGTTTGTTCCTTTGTAACAGCCCACGAGAGGAACTTCTCTTTTTGATTGTTGATTCCTTTGTCTTGGCACAGAACACATCTCCTTCTTTCTGTGCAAATGGCTGGTTTTGATATTCAGGACACAGAGTTGCAATTTTATTTATCTCCGTGCTTTAGCCAGGGTTGTGATTCATACTGAACACTATTTCAACTGATTCTCATATGCACATTCATATATTAACTTTCAGCAACGTTTAGGATATGCGCCCTGGAGAAGTCCTACTACTACTGCTAAGTCNCTAGGCCTCCAGGAACCCGGGGTTTTCTGAGGAGACGCGGGGACCCGAAAGGCCCGCCCCTTGCGGGCGGAGCGCGGCGCCGGGGGACTGGCGAGCTGGCCAATGGGAGGCGGGGACGGCGGCACAACGTGGAGCTGCTGCAGAATGTAAACACAGCGCGGTGCGCCGCGGACCTCACGTGTCGCGGACCGCCTGTGTCGCCGCGCACGGCATGTGTTGCCGCGCGCCCTACCCGGGCCCACTGGGACCCCTGGAGCCCCACGACGGCCACGCACAGGGATGCCTGTTTTGCACTTTGCTCCAGCGCCCCCGCCGAGGTATGCATCAGCCCTCTTATTTCCCCCGCGCTGTTTTGCGGACTCGGTCTTGGCTCTTCGTGGGAGTGGGTCCCTGCACCCCGTGTCACCCAGCCCCTGCCTGGCAGCTTCCCCATTCAGTGGTCCCAGCGCAGGAAACAAAACGCTCGCGCCGAGCCGCGCGGTCCCTTTCTCTTCCCAACCTCCAGTTCTGGAGCTCTTCAAAAGGAAGCGTAGACATCTCTCCGGAACGGGCCCGGGTGTGGGTGAGCGGGTGGCATTGCCCCTTTCCCCAAGAGGACGGTGGCTTTCTGGGGGCCATGCCCGACGGGGACAGCGGTTCCACCACGTGCAGGCCCAGGGCCGGCCCGCCGCGCCCCGCCCCGCCTCTGCAGCCGCCAGCGCGCCCTGCGGAGCCCGCGCCAGCCGCCAGCGCGGGAGCTCGCCGCCCGCCTCCGAGCGGTCAGCCGAGGAGGCGGTCCGGCGCGTTTCCCTCCTTTTCCCCTAGCATCCAAGTTTGGGGGTCCCTTCGCTGCCTCTGCTAACGTTCCGCCCCGACGCGCCCCCAAGATCAGGGTATCTCCAAGTAGGACCAGCCGCGGACCCTCCCGCAGCCCGGATTTGCGGGGCGAGAAAGTGGGGTGGGGGACGCCCGGCGGGAACAAAGACCCCCGGGGCGGGAGGAGCCTTGCGGAAGCTTCCTGGGCCCAGCGGCGGCTTCCACAGGACGNGATCAGGGTATCTCCAAGTAGGACCAGCCGCGGACCCTCCCGCAGCCCGGATTTGCGGGGCGAGAAAGTGGGGTGGGGGACGCCCGGCGGGAACAAAGACCCCCGGGGCGGGAGGAGCCTTGCGGAAGCTTCCTGGGCCCAGCGGCGGCTTCCACAGGACGCCGGCAGGCCGTGCTCGCCTCTCTGTCCGAGCCCTGGTGGAGCCGCCTGGGAGGCCGGGAGGCCCGGCGCGGCGGCACGGCCCGGGGCCTTCCCGAGATGCACCGGGAGGCGGCGGGCCGGGGCTCTCGGCTCCGCGCCTTTTGTGCCGCGCGGCCCGCGGAGCCTCGAAATCACGCGTGCGCTTCAGGCAAAGCCCTCCTTCACTGTTTTCCCACCACAGTCTCCGGACTCCGGCAAATTTGTTTGTTTCCCTTCCAAGTTTACCCGTGAGGAAATAAGGGTCTTGTCTAAGATGACACGGGTTTCCGAGGTGGCGCTAAGTGGTAAAGAACCCGCCTGTCAGTGCGAGAGACAAGAGAGATGCGAGTTCGATTCCCTGGGTCCTCCCTGGAGGAGGAAATGGCAACCCGCTCCAGGTTTCTTGCCTGTAGAGTCCTCGTGGACAGAGGCGCCTCTTGGGCTACAGTCCATGGGGTAGCACAGAGTCGGACACGACTGACGTGACTTAGCGCACAAAAAGGTGTCATGGAATCAGAAGAGGCCCAGGAAACTTCATACCACTTAGGGTGGTTTATGATGCCTTCTCGATGAGAGGGGAGTTGGCTCCTTTTTTTAGTCACCGCAAAACGCTGTGCTGTTCCAGTGTAAAGCTTAGGGAGCTAATAGCGTGATGGTAAGATATGGGAGGTTCCAACAAGCTTATGACTGGAACGTAAGCAAAACTGGTGGTCTCCACGAGTGAATTTGGTAGTGACGCTTAAAACCACTCCGGGAAGTTTGGAAGCCCAGCGTCGGGCCAACTAGTAAATGAGACCTCATAATTAGAAGTGTTCTGTGGACCATGCGGTTGACTATGAAGTGAACAGGGTGGGATCCTAGTAGAGGAGACATTAAAATCCTGAGACTGCTTTGTGTGGAAAGGGACAGGGTGAATTTTGCCGTCTTACCAGGACCTGGTCACTGGTCAGGTGGGACCAAAATGAGCAGGGCTTGCCTTTCAGGTGGACGGATCGTGGGATCCTGCTCTGCTGTAAGTCACCTTAATCCCTGTAAACCTGAGTTTTATGGAGAAAAGATAACAGACCCTCATTTCAAGGGCTGTTTCAGATTAAATTTTACAATGTGTATAGACACCCTCTGTATACACAATGGATCTTAATTGAGTAAACTGCTGGAGTCAGTGGAGAACAGAAGAACCTGGCATGGATCGGTCCATGGGACTGCAGAGTCAGACACCACCTAGCCACTGAACAACTACAACAATAGAGACCCTCTTGCATGTGTACCTATCAGAGAGCAGATAAGTGCTATCTTCACTCTCCTATCCACCCCCCTTACTAGTTTATACTCATAGACATGCAGGTTATTAAACTGCTGTTTCCCAAAGTTTTGTCCTTGTAGTCGTCCTTTTGGGTACCTATTTTAGGTATCATCTTTCAATATATTATCTTTGTTTTGTATTTGTATATGTTCATTTTTAGCTCCCTCTTCTTTCTACTCATCCCAGTTTTAATATTCACTTACTTTGAAATGTATGAAATTCCTTTATAGTTCTAACAGTTAGAAACTTTCGCATTTTCTAAAGTATATTTTGTCCATTGTACACGCAACGTTAAAACACCATGGTAAATAAACTGTTGCCTCTACAGTGCTTTCATTTTCAGCAAAAAAGGAAAAAAAAGGGGGGGGAAGATTCTTAGAAGGACAGATTTAAAAAAAGAAAAAAATTAGGCCCAGTCCCAATTATTTCTTGCTTCTGCCCCTTTTCTCTGCCATACCTCTGTGCTCTTCAGTTATGCTTACCTCTGAGAACAGTAATTACCAATTAAACAATTAAAATGTCTTTTGTCTTCAACTAGGTGGTGGGCCTTGTTTTTTTTTTTTTTTTTAACAGCCAGTACCCACCTGTTCAGAGACACGCTTGATAGGAGCTTGGTAAATACTGAATTGAATTATGGATAGGATATCTCATTATAGAACTTAAATTCTGTAAGGTTAGAGGGATGGATGGTAGAATTATTCCCAATAATATTAGCATTTTTAAAATTAATAAACTATCTTTTAGAAAAGTTTTGCAGAAAAATCAAGCGGGTAGAACAGAGCTTCCATAAACTCCTCTCATCTCTTCCACCCTCCCCCACCATGGCCGTTTCCCCTATTATTGACATCTCACTGTACTGTGGTGTTTGTTACCATATGAACCAATATCGATGCATTATATTATTATTATAATGCAAAGCTGAGAACAATTAAAGTCTGTATTTCATTCAGATTGCCTTAGTTTACCCTAATATGTTTTCGCTGTGGCAGGATACACACATCACATTTAGAAGTCATGTCTTCTTATGGTTTCTCTTGGCTGTGACTGTTTCTCAGACTCTTGTTCTTGATGACCTCGACAGTTTTTAGGAGTGCTGATCAAGTGTTTTGGAGGATGTCTCCATGGGAATTTATCTGATGTTTTTCTCATGGTTAGATGTTTATAGGTTTGGAGAAAGAAGATCACAGAGGTAAAGTGTCATTTTCATCACATCATATCAAAGCTCCATGTGATCTTCATGGTTTATGAACTGCTGATGTTGACCTTGATCACCTGGTCCTGTTTGTCAGGCTTTTCCATTGTAAAGTTGCCCCCCCCACCTCACTATATACCTACTCTTGGGAAGGAAGTCACCGTATGCAGCCCACACCCAGGGAGTGGGTCCTTATTCCCCCCTCTTTCAGGATAAAGTATCTACATGGTTCATTTGGAATTCTTCCATGTGGGAAATTTGTCTCCTCCTCGTTTATTAAGTCATCCAATGATTTCTTTGTATCTTGTTGCTCAAGTTCTAACTTTGGTCAGGGTAACACCCATTTATTGTTTCAGGGCTGATTTGAAGTTAAACAACAATGAATGTGGCTAAATGATAATCAACATTTCTCACATGTAAGAGAGGAATAAAACTCCCCTCCCCCCCCTTTTCATTAGACTTCCTTATTATCTGTATTAGCCAAAACGAAGCTATAGGAAAACAGTCCTTCCATGTTGTAATACTGGATTACCCATCAGACTGTTCTTTACATTGCTTCATTATGGATATCTTTCAGTATACCGGCTTTATTTTTGACCTGGGGAGTGGTGGTACAAGGACTGCTAGTAGTTTGCTGCCTTGATTTGTTCTAGGGCACCAGTGGTTTTAACTGACATTGCATTTACATTCTCAGAGCCAACAGTAATGAGTTGAAAAAGATAAACATCTTAATTTTTTTGTGAAAATAGTTGCGACCTTTTGGTCCTTCTGAAAGGGTCTTCGGGATCCCCGCCCCCCGAAGACATCTATGGAACACGCTTTGAGAACGGCAGACCTAGTTTCCAAATCAGAATGCTGGGAGTCATCTTGGTCCCCTAGTGGAATCTGATTCCAGCCCCCCTGTGCTGTATTGTCTTCCAATTACCGTCGCATCTCTAAAGGAAATCAGTCCTGGGTGTTCTTTGGAAGGACTGATGTTGAAGCTGAAATTCCAATATTTTGGCCACCTGATGCAAAGAGCTGACCCATTTGAAAAGACCCTGATGTTGGGAAAGATTGAGGGCAGGAGGAGAAGGGGATGACAGAGGATGAGATGGTTGGATGGCGTCACTGACTAAATGGACATGAGTTTGAGCAAGCTCCGGGAGTTGGTGATGGACAGGGAGGCCTGGCGTGCTGCAGTCCATGGGGTCGTAAAGAGTCAGACACGACTGACCGACTGAACTGACCTGACTATTGCATCATTTCCAAATTCTCGCCCCCCACCCCCTTAGTTCAGGACTGCATTCTTCCCTTAAATACTGCAGTGATCTCCGAAGTGGTTTTCCTGACAGGTGTTGCCCCTCCTATTTTGTGTTCTAGTGTATCTCCCACGCTCTCTAAAGCACAGATCTAACCACCCAGCCAAGGGCCTGTTGTGGATCACTTTGGGTTAAAGGTCAAGGCCCCTACTTAACACACATAGCCTCTCAACCCAGGAAATTCAACGGGGTGCTGTCCTGCCCGACCCTGCCTTTTTCACTTCCGACCTGTGCGCCTGCACCTCTCCCCCCACCTCTAGTGTCTTCCCCAGCTACTTCCGGGGAATCCGTCCAGGCGCAGAGACGCCTCCTCTAGAAGGTGTCCCAGCGGCCGGTGGCAGGGCGCCCCCTTCACCCCTCGGCCTCCTGCCTCCGGCCTCTCCCACGGCTGTTCCCAGGCCGCAGGGGGCTGGGGGGACGGAGGCTGCCTCTGGGGGCCCCTCACGCTGGGCCTGGGGCATGGCCGACGGCGGCCTCCGTGCTCGCCGCGGGGCGGCCCTCCTGCCGGGACTCCGGCGGACGCCCCAGGGAAGCGCTCCGCCGCGGGCAGCCCGGAGGGCCGGCCGGGCCGCGGCCGAGCGCCGCCCTCTAGAGGCGGAGCTGCTCCCGGGCTCTGGGGCCCTGCAGCCCCGCGGGGTCAGGGCCCAGGGCGCCCGCTCGGCCGCAGTGTTCGCGGCAGTCACCTGGGAGGCGGGCCGGTGAGGAGGACGAGCGCGAGCTGGCCCTGAAGCCGGCGGGCCGGCCCCGCTCCCAGTGCAGGGAGAGAACAGGGGTAAACAGCAGCCTTGGAAATCCAGAAGCTCTGCGTGGAGGTTGAAACAGACAGGAGGGTGAGGGTTGGATCGGCCCCCTCTGGGCCAGGCGCGGTTAACTGCAGGACGTGAACTGTGCACAAGAGCTTACATTTTTGAGGGGTCAGGGACAGAGAGCTTGAACTGTGTTGCTGGAGAAGACTTGAGAGTCCCTTGCACTGCACGGAGATCCAACCAGTCCATCCTAAAGGAAATCAGTCCTGAGTGTTCATCGGAAGGACTGATGGTGAAGCTGAAACTCCAGTACTTTGGCCACCTGATGCGAAGAATGGACTCATTTGAAAAGACCCTGATGCTGGCAAAGATTGAAGGCGGGAGGAGAAGGGGACGACAGAGAATGAAATGGTTGGATGGCATCCCCGACTCAAAGGATATGAGTTTGAGCAAGCTCCGGGAGTTGCTGATGGACAGGGAGGCCTGCAGTCCATGGGATTGGACGCAACTGAGCGACTGAACTGACTGTGGAGAATAGATGTGTAACAAATAACTGTTAATAAGCACTATGGGGATTTCCCTGTAGCCACATGTACTTTTGTGGGAACTAAGTACCCAAATAAATGTAGCCAAATAAATAAAAATAATTATTTTTATGTTGAGGTACATGAACCTAGAGCCTATTATACAGAGTGAAATAAGTCGGAGAAAAACGAATATTGTGTATAAACGCATATATATGAAATCTAGAACCATGGTTCAGATGAACCTATTTGCAGGGCAGCAATGGGACGCAGACATAGAAAAAGACCTGTGGACACAGTGGGGGAAGGAGAGGGTGGGAGAGATTGAGAGAGTAGCAGGGAAATATATATATTACCCTACGTAAAACATAGCCAGTGGAAACTTGCTGTATGATGCAGGGAGCTCAAACCCAGTGCTCTCTGCCAACTTAGAGGGGTGCGATGGGGGAGAGAGACTCAGGAAGGAGGGGACAGATGTATGCCTATGAATGATTCCTGTTGATATATGACAGAATCAGCACAATATTGTGATCAATTGTCCTCCAATTAAAAATAAGTTTTTTTTAAATAAAAAATTTTAAAAACATTGTGAAAAAAATAAGTGCTATGGAAAAGGTAAATATTCTAATATGAGCGAGAGGACTACTTTAACAGGAGAAGATGGGGAGGGATACAGGATAGACTCAGAGAAGGTGCTACTTAATCTATTTCATATATTCAACAAACACTAGGCCACCTGATTCAAAGAAGTGACTCATTAGGAAAGATCCTGATGCTGGGAAAGATGGAAGGAGGGAGGAGAAGGGGAGGACAGAGAATAAGATGGTTGGACGGCATCACGACTCCACGACATGAGTTTGAGCAAGCTCTGTGAGTTGGTGATGGACAGGGAGGCCTGGCGTGCTGCAGTCCATGGGGTTGCAATGAGTGACTGAACTGTGGACATAATACGTAATAACATAAAAATTCCTGTCCTTCGGAGGTTAATTCTAGTGGGGGCGCATAGGAAACAAACATGTCGGATAGTAGTAAAAACTCAGAGGAAAACTACAGGCAGCATGGAGGATGTGGTGGGAAATACTATATTAGATAGACGTTCAGGAGCCTTTCTGAACGTGACATGAGTGGAGAACCGTGAGGTGAGAGAAGCCCTGTGGATGAGGAGGGAGAAAATTCCAAGCAGAGGAACCCTGGCACAGTTAATAGACCTTGAGGAGGAGATCGGGATGGTGGGAATAGAGTGAGTGGGAGAAGAGGCAGCAGGAGGATGCGTTTTAGAGTGATCAGCACGACTGCTGTGTGGAGCATAGATTCTGAGGGGGAGAGTGGAAGCAGGGAGACCAGTTAGTAGACCAGTAGGTCCAGGTGAAAGATGATGGTATGGACTGGAACAGGGCTGTTGTGGCAGACTTACGGAGAGGTGACTGCATTCAGGACATAGGCTGAAGGTAGAGCTGAATGGATGTGCTGATGGATTAGAAGTGTAGGACAGGGACACCCCAAAGGAGCACCTAGATGAACGTTTGTCACTTACCAGAACGGCGAAGGTGAAGGAAAAAGTGGCTTCAGAGAAGGATGAAATCAAGAGTTGGTTTTAGACAAGCTAAATGTTAAAATGTGGGAGGAAATTTTAATAGGAAAATTTTAAATGTTCAGCAAAGTTGAAAGGATTTTATAATAAACACCCATATACTCACTGCCTACATTTCATCAACATTTTGCTATGCTTGATCTTTCCGTGCCTCTTCTATCATTCCATCTTGTTTTTTGATGCATTTCCAAAAAAGTTAAATAAATTGGGGGATATCAATTTGGGATAGTTTTAGTATTTAGGATACNTGCAATGAGTGACTGAACTGTGGACATAATACGTAATAACATAAAAATTCCTGTCCTTCGGAGGTTAATTCTAGTGGGGGCGCATAGGAAACAAACATGTCGGATAGTAGTAAAAACTCAGAGGAAAACTACAGGCAGCATGGAGGATGTGGTGGGAAATACTATATTAGATAGACGTTCAGGAGCCTTTCTGAACGTGACATGAGTGGAGAACCGTGAGGTGAGAGAAGCCCTGTGGATGAGGAGGGAGAAAATTCCAAGCAGAGGAACCCTGGCACAGTTAATAGACCTTGAGGAGGAGATCGGGATGGTGGGAATAGAGTGAGTGGGAGAAGAGGCAGCAGGAGGATGCGTTTTAGAGTGATCAGCACGACTGCTGTGTGGAGCATAGATTCTGAGGGGGAGAGTGGAAGCAGGGAGACCAGTTAGTAGACCAGTAGGTCCAGGTGAAAGATGATGGTATGGACTGGAACAGGGCTGTTGTGGCAGACTTACGGAGAGGTGACTGCATTCAGGACATAGGCTGAAGGTAGAGCTGAATGGATGTGCTGATGGATTAGAAGTGTAGGACAGGGACACCCCAAAGGAGCACCTAGATGAACGTTTGTCACTTACCAGAACGGCGAAGGTGAAGGAAAAAGTGGCTTCAGAGAAGGATGAAATCAAGAGTTGGTTTTAGACAAGCTAAATGTTAAAATGTGGGAGGAAATTTTAATAGGAAAATTTTAAATGTTCAGCAAAGTTGAAAGGATTTTATAATAAACACCCATATACTCACTGCCTACATTTCATCAACATTTTGCTATGCTTGATCTTTCCGTGCCTCTTCTATCATTCCATCTTGTTTTTTGATGCATTTCCAAAAAAGTTAAATAAATTGGGGGATATCAATTTGGGATAGTTTTAGTATTTAGGATACATTTTCCCTGGTGGCTCAGATGGTAAAGAATCTGCCTGTAATGCAGGAGACCTGGATTCAATCCCTGAGTAAGTAAGGACAATCCCTTAGAGAAGGAAACGGGAACCCACTCCAGTATTCTTGCCTGGATACAACCCACAGGAACCTGGCAGGCTACAGTCCATGGGGTCACAAAGAGTCGGACACAACTGAGTGACTCACGCTTACTTACTTCCCCCTGAATACTTGAGCATGCATAGCAGTAACAGACATCAACATTTGTTTTAATTGAAATATAGTTGATTTCTAGTATTAGTTTCCAGTGTACAACATAGCGACTCAATATTTTTATAACCTGTTGTTCAGTCACTCAGTCATGTCCAACTCTTTATAACTTATACTCCATTTAAATTTATTATGCAACCTTTGTTATATCCCCTGTGCTGTACAGTAGGGCACAGGGGATATAACACCGTGTTTTATTTATTTTATAATGGTACTTTGTATCTACTAATTGCCTACCCCTATCTTGCCCCTCTTTCCTTCCGCCTCCCCACTGGTATCCACTAGTTCTCTGTATCTGAGCGAATATAACAGACTGTTTGTTTTGTCATATTCAGTTTTCTTTTTTAAGATTCCTCCACATAAGTGATAGGATATAGTACCTGTCTTTCTCTGGCTTATTTCATGAAGCATAATACCCTCTAGGTCTATCCACACTGTTGCAAATGGCAGCATTTCATTCTTTTTTTTATGTCTGGGTAGTATTATACATAGATATCCGTCTTCATTCATCTGTTGATGGGCACTTAGGATGCTTCCGTGTGTTGGCTATTGTAAATAACGCTGCTATGAACTTGGGGTTTTGAACGAGTGTGTTTGTTTTCTTTGTATCTAGACCCAGCAGTGGCATTGCTGGATGGTGCAGTAGTTCTGTTTTCAGTTTATGGAGGACTCTATGCTGTTTTCTGTAGTGACTGCACCCGTTCGCATCCCCACCAACCGTGCTCTAGGTTTCCCTTTTCTCTACATCCTCACCAGCGTTTGTTACTTGCAGACATTTTAATGACAGCCATTCTGACAGGTGTGAATTGCCATCTCATTGTGATTTTTGATTTGCATTTCTCTGACGATATTGGAACATCTTTTCTTGTGCCTGTGACCGTCTGTCTGTCTTCTTTGGAAAAGTCTTTTCAGCCTTGTGCTCATTTTTAATTTTTTTTTTATATTGAGTTGTATGAGCTGTTTATATGTTTTGGTTATTAACCCATTATCGGTCGTATCATTTGCAAATATTTTCTCCCATTCAGTAGGTTGTCTTTTCATTTTGTTGATTGNCTTTTCAGCCTTGTGCTCATTTTTAATTTTTTTTTTATATTGAGTTGTATGAGCTGTTTATATGTTTTGGTTATTAACCCATTATCGGTCGTATCATTTGCAAATATTTTCTCCCATTCAGTAGGTTGTCTTTTCATTTTGTTGATTGTTTCCTTTTTCTGTGCTAAACCTTGTAAACTTAATTAGGCCCCTCTTGTTTATTTTTGCTTTTGTTTCTTTTGCTTCAGGCGAGAGATCCAAAAAAATATCGCTGTGATTTATGTCAAAGAGCAGTCTGCCTGTGTTCTCTTCTAGAAGTTTTAGGTATTTAGATCTTATATTTAGGTTTTAATACATTTTTTTAAATTTATCTTTTTACATACGGTTGTCCAGTTTTCACAGTACTACTTATTGAAGAGATCGTCTTTTCTCCATTGTTCAATATTTGTTTAGTTTTTTTCTTTGATAAAATTTCAATGAAAAATACAAATATTAAGTATCCATTCTTAACAGATACACTTGTATAACCCAAATTCCTGACAAATTATAGACTATAACTGTCACTTCTGCAGTTTCCTTTTCTTGTTAATTCCCATTTTCACCTTCATAGAGGCAGCCACTGTTCTTTTTTCCACCATAGATTGGTCATACTATGAATATATATGAATGTATATGTGTTTGCATATATTACACGCAGAAATGGAATCTTGCATATACACTATTTTGTGTCTGGTTTCTTTCTTTTTTGTGGACAAACATATTCATTTCTTTTGAGTGGTACCTAAGAGGTGAATTGCTGGGTATACGCTTTAGTTTTATAAAGTAACCGTCAGATCTTTTACCAGAGGTTCATCGACAAAAGACCGCATGGATACATTGTGATATATTGTGCTATGGTTAAAATGAAGTACAGCCACATGTGTCAACATAGATAAATTTCAAAAACATAATGTTTGGTGGAGGGGAAGCAAATTTTATATCAAAACATTCAGTATGATACCTTTATATCAAGTTTGAAAGCTTGTGAAAGAAATATTACATATCGTTATGGACACTTACTTATATAGTAATAGCATAAAAGCCAGCAAGCAGTGATCAATTTCAGGTTACTGGTATCTCATGGGGGTTGTGGAGATGGATGGGATCCAAGGGGTTCACAATTGGCTTCAGCTGTATCGGTAAACTTGTTTTCCTCCTTAAAAACATCTGAAGCAAATATGGTAAAATGTTAAGATTTTATAAAGTTGGGTGCTGGATACATGTTTATTACATTAATCTCTGCAGTTTTGGTTCTCTGATTGCTGACTTGTCTCTAAGCCCTCCAAGGCGCTGAGCCAGGACCAGGGAGCAGGGATGGCTCAGGCCATTCCCGCTGTGTCCCTCCTGCGATGCCGCAGTTCAGGGGAAGCACCTCAGAGCCCCCAGGGAAGATGCCTCGACCTGCCCCCAAATTCGCAGCCTTGCAGAAGACTACCGGGCCTGCCCTCCCCGCCTCGCTACTAAATTCAGGCCTGTGACCTGGGCCTAGCTCTCCCTCCAATCCCTACTTAAAGTTGGGCTCATTTTAAAGTATCGGTTCTGTTGGCTTGTCTGGGTTTTCCCTCAGTTACCCTGACCTATGTTTGTGCAGTTCCCCTTAGCCTGTCTTCTTCCCCATCACTCCCTCTCTAATGATGTTTATTAATTTCCACTTTATCTTCACTTTTATTTCTCTGTGTCTTCCGTGGCGTCCCTCAGAGTGGTGTCTGGTCTCTCTTGTGTTCCTTGTAATTGGTTTTTGTTCTGAAACGCCTGGCATTATTTTCCTTACACTTATTCCCTAAATCTACCCGTTTCTGTCCCCTGCCCTCCTGCTCTCTGTCCCCTTCCGGTCCTTCACCTGACCGTCCCCTCCTTGAACCATTTCTGCTTGGTCAGCTCCCTGCTTCGCTGCCGCTGCCTCGTTATATTTGTAAAAATTCATCGTGGGACGTTGGGATAAAACTTGCTTCTGCTTTGTGGCCACATTTTTCTGTTGAGTTTTCTTAGCCTGCAGGGAAGCTTCGTTGCTCCTCTTCAGATTTTTCTTCTGACGGTACCTTTGTAGAGAGGTGTTCCTGACAGTGCCTTTGATTGAATGTTGACCTCTAACTTTTTATCATTTGAAATGAGTTGGAGTTTTCTAAAATGACTGTTAGCAAGAGAATCCCATGATGGGAACAAGGGAGCTTTGTGCATTTCTCAGCTCAAGGCTTCCTGCCTCTGTCATGTAGCGTATACCCGACTTTGTGGCACCTTCGTGTGTCAGGGTGTCCTCTCAGTTTAGAGCTGTAACCTGGCTCAGCTGAGTGCCTGCCATTCGTCCTGGTTCCTCCCCCAGCCACTGATTCCCAGGTACCCTGCCCCTTCCTGCCCGCCTGCTCTCCTCGCTTTCCTGAGTTGCAACTGTGGCTGCCCCAGTCACTCACAGATTTATTTCTTCCTCCCCAGTGTCCCTGCCCTCTTCCTCCTTAGTCCCGCTCACCCAGCTGTTCCCACCCAGGCCGAGTCCTCTCCTGGGCTGACTTTTTCACTGGGCATTGCTGAGACCTGCCCCCTCAGGACCCTTGTGCCATTTCTGCCCTTCCCTGGGGCACCTGATGAGCCTCCCGTTATAGTTTCCCGTGTTTGTTGGCGGTGGGGGAGACACCGCACACCATACACTGTCTGAAATTTCTCCTTTCCTTGTTTTAGTCACTAAAGACGTAAGCTTGTAGGTGTTTCACACCTCTGTTGTTGCTCTGAATGATTTTCAGGAAAATGGGAAAGATTCCGCACAGAACCATCACCACGTACCCATCAGGCTGACCTAGCGTCCTTGGCCAGGCATTCAAAGACCTGCACAGTCTGGCCTCAATTTCCCTCTCTGCTCTTGGGTGTGACCCCGGCTCTGGCCAGACTAATCTCCCAGCAGCCCAGGCACTCACCATGCACACGCCTTGCTCTCTGTTCCAGCCTGTGTTCCCTTTAGGGCCTCTTCATGGTAGCCATTGTTTTTGGTGACCTAGCATGTATTTCTCCACNAAGACCCTGATGCTGGGAAAGATTGAAGGTGAGAGTAGAAGGGGACAGAGGATGAAATGGTTGGGTGGCATCACCGGCTCAATGGATGTGAGTTTGAGCAAGCTCTGGGAGATGGTGAAGGACAGGGAAGCCTGGCGTGCTGCAGTCCATGGAGTCACAAAGAGTCGGACACAATTCAGGCTATGCATAAGATTTGTTAGCTTAATATATATTGCAGCCTTGGTATTTATATTGAAAATGGTATAGATTTTTTACTGGTTTTCCCACAAGTCCAGGGGTCTCAGGCTGCAAACTGCCACACATGTCCCAGGTAGATTCTCCACACAAACATGAACATACGGTTCTTAGAAGCACGGAGTGGGTAACATGTGGAGCCCCCGCATGAAACTGAGCCACAGGTGTCCAGGGCTCAGGACCTAAATTTACCATGAGCCCTGAGAAGGTTCATAGATCTGGTTCTCAAGGCCCCAAAGCAAGCAGAAGTAGAAGTGGGGCTTGAGAGAAATGAGTGGCTGGGAGTCTGCTGAGGGGGACCAGGAAGAAACAGGAAGACCTGTGGGAGTAAGTGATGCCTGTCCTAGACCTTGCAGGATGAGCGGCTTCCAGTGGGCAGGTGGGGAGGCACCCCACCCTGGCGTCTGTGCCCTCGCTCTTTGTCAGTAGTAGATCCCCTCATTTGGCTGAAAGGCCACATACTTCCCGTTCTCCCTTGCAGCTAGTAGAGACCACCGACTGAAATTCCTGCCAATAGCAGGTAAGCAGAAACGGTGTAAACGGCTCAGGCAGTGAGGCAGGAATGTGCGGTGAGTTCGTAAGTCTTCAAGGAGCTGAGGGAAGTAGCAAGATGGCATAACGTTTTCTCAGTAGCAACTCAACACTGAATCAACACAGCGAATCACACAGAGGCCAGCCAGATGCTTGTCCATGGGATCAATACCACCCAACAGCAAGAAACTTTCTTAGGAGAGCCACCGTTCCCGGCCCTTCTGTCTGAGGGAGAGAGGCCAGCGCCCTGCCTTTCACACCCCATTCATGATCCGGCTCCTACAGCCCAGCTGTCATCCTGTCAGATACTTTCTGTGTGTTTAGCATTTACATTTAAAGAAATTACTACAGACTAGGCCCAATTTTAGCTTACCTTGCCTATTAACAAACAGAAAAACAGCCAGAAGAATAATTTTAGAAGACAAACCACTGAAAAGGGTAGTGTTAATATTTAAGTTCCTACAATAAAAAACACTACAATAACACCCCAAGGAGTGCAGGCCCCTGATTTCTGCCTGTTCCCCAGGGTCCCGTGTGAGAGGCACGGGGGCACTTAGTCACGTCTTCAAGTCAGCTGTACTTCCTTGGGATCGTTTCACACACTTACTGGAATTTCAGCCACAGCACAGGTGTAGCTATGGGATATGACTAGAACTCACATTTCCCAGTATCTGGCAAGGGTATTTCAACTGGAAAATAGATGTAAAAGTCCGTTGTGTGAAAACTGACAGTAAACGTAATAAGTCTTTGGGTCTGAAGTGGATTGTTTTTGTATAATAACCAGGTATTTGAATTACCAAGAAGTGTCTTAGCAATGGCAACCCCACTTTATGGTTTTAAAATAGAAAATATAGCCACAAAGCATCTCCGCCTAGAAGAAATTTAGTGTGTCAGCACTACAGAGATTTTAGAAAGTGTCAAATATACAGATTCTATTAAAAGGGAGGCGCAAACTTTTAGTTGGAACCTGAAACTGAGGTCCTCTTAATTTGTCAAGTCCTCCCCTGCATGTTATGACCTCACGCAAGTTCTACCACTCCAATTTTATGACAAAGTATACAAGAAAGAATTCTTGAGTTTATTTACATTGCTTTAAGCATATGAAATACATCAATTTCTTCATCATTTTGCTTAAGAGCAAGAGTGTTAACGGAAGTTTCTTGTGTTAATAATCCCTCAGTTACTTCTGCAGAACTCTGAGGCTGCAAATGCCTTCTGTAGCACATGTTTGCCAAACGCAACATGTTTTTGGATCACCAAAACATTTTGTAAGATGTTCCCTAGTTCCAAGACTTTCTAACTTGTTCTGGATTTCTGGGTAGATATTTGTAAATTTTCCCCCCTCAAAGACTACTGCCTGACCTGTGAAACTCAGAAACTTTTAAGTGCAACGTACTGATCCGTTTGGCTCCCTTATTGATGGGTGCCATTGACACAGCCTAGGCTCATCAGGGAGACAAAGCCAGGTGCCGTTCATGTCCCCTGGGGTCTAGGCTTGATGTGAAGCAGGAAACCTTGGCCAGGGCTTCCTGGGGTTTCAGAGACAATAGGGACAAGCGGGTCCTGGGAAGGCTGCTTGAGAAAGAAGCCGTCCAGGGAAGCCACCATGTCAGACTCTGTTACTGTTATTTTAGAGGCTTTGTTTATCATCAGCAAAGCCTGGTCAGCTCTGTAACTGCTAATCCACTTTTCAGCTTCACAGACTTCTCCAGGGTGAGCCCGTTAAGAAATGCAGTCTCTGGCCCTGCCCTGGACCTAGTGGACCAGAACCTGCATTCTTCATAAGATCTCCCAAATGATTCGTCTACACATGAAAGCTTGATGGCCCTGGGATAGGAGTCTTGAGGTGAGCAGAGAAGGGGAATTGTGTCGAGCTGACCAGGGGCGCACAACAGGGTGGCCCAACACTGACGCTCAAGCTTGCACCCCCGAGCGTCTCGTGGCCCCGGTCCCCACAGTTGTGTGATTTCCTCCAGTAGCCCTTAGGCAGCTCGAGTGTAGAAACAAAGGCCTGCATTTGGGTTAACATGAGGTTGGAGATGGGCAGAGGAAGCATGTCTGAAAGAGAGAAGGCTCAGAGTTAAGCATGCAGTCATGAGGATGGTGCGAAATGGCGTTGAGGCTGGGTGGGAAGGAGAGTGGCAGTGAAGACAGGATGACAGCTGCGTAGTTCCGACGACTTAAAGCAGGTTATCTGATAAGGTGGGGGGAGCTGCTGGCGGAGCAGCGGTCCGAGACTGCCACACAGGAGCTGTGGAACTGGTGCGAGGCAGAGAGATTGTTACGGGTGAAGGAAATGTTCTGTATCTGAAGCTGTCTATTATGGTATCCCCTGGCCACCTGTGGCTATTGAACACTTGAATATGACTGCTGTGACTGAGGGGTGGAACTCTTAATTTTATTTGATTCCAATTAAAATACTTGTGGCTAGGGGCTACCATCTGAAGAGGCCAGGTCTAGAGTCTGCAGTCTTAAGGGATCCAAAATTGTACATTCTGGCAGTTTTTATTCGAAATATAAATTTGCATGCTAAAGAAGGATACCTTAGTATTTTAGACCTAAAACTAACCCAAAGACACAGAACTCAAGTCTTACTATAATTCTCAACTGCATTATCATCCATGGTCTAATGAAACAGGCAGAACCACTAAAGGAAGGAAGGAGATCAAGATAGAAGGATATGCCAGAAATCAGGGACCAGGGAGCAGTCACACTCTTCTCTGGCTGGTCACCTGAGACCAAGAAGCAACTTTGTGGGGGGTGGGCCAGCGCCCCTTATTTCCAGGGCAGCAGCGGGAACCAGCCTTCAAGAGCTCAGTATCTTGTGCCTGGCATGTCCGCTCCCAAGGAAAGGGCTAGGGCTCCCAGCTTCTGGGGAGGGACCAGGAGGACTGGGATGTGGTCCCTGGATTCCTAACAGCACAGTCTGCTCTGACGCCCTCCCCTGCCACCAGGGGTTCTCAACTTCAGTTGCCTAAAAATCACGGGGAGCTGGGAGAACCCAGATTCCTAGCATCCTCTGGAGAATCCGATTCAGTAGGTCTGGAATGGAACCAAGAAGCTGAAAAACAGTTACTTAGTTTCATTGAAGTGTTAAATACAAAAGGATGTACACAGGGAACAGTGTATCTTCTCCAACCTTGGCTCCTAGAGCCCAGATCTCCCACGCTCTCCTGTGATCTCCTTTTTTCACATTTCAAGAATCGTTCCCATCTGATGTGTATGGCTACAGGTGGTCCGCTGTCGCTGTTACATAGCAGTGCGTTGCACGAGCACACCAGTTTATCCAGCCTACCATCGGCGAGCGTTTGGGTTGTTTCCAGTTTCTGGCTTTGGGGGAAAAAATGCTGAAAGTTCTGGGATGTGAGTCCTAATGCACAGCACACATTTCTGTATAGCCTGTACCTGGAACGGAACTGCCAGGACACAGGTTGTGTCAACAGTAGACCCACCTCCGCTTGTCATCGTCAGTGTTGAATTTCTGCCAATCAAGTGAGTGTATAATTGTATTTCATTACGGTTTTAATTTGCATTCCCGTCATAATGAAGTTTAGCATCTAGACTCTCTTTCAGAGGGTTTGCCTGATTGTTCAGGCCATCCGGGGACTCTCTTGACCTTAAAATCAGCCGATTAGGGACTTTATTACATCTACAAAGTCTCTTCACCTTTGCCATATTCTGTTGGTTAGAAGCAACCACTGGTTCAGCCTTCACTGAAGGGGAAAGGATTACAGAAGCTGTGGCCTTGCTCGGGGTCACCTTAGTGTGTGTGTGTGTCGTGGGGTGTGAAACTGGCTCTCATTGTCCACCATCTATTCCGTTCATATGTTCAGTCCTAATATACACACAAAATGACAGAATTGCTAACTCATACCTTTTTGAGCAGCAGACGACTATTTGGCTTGTCTATGGTTCTTTTCATCTTAGCCTTATATTAATAGTGCCCATTCAAAATGCTAATTTCCAGTTACACCACACCTTCAGTGTGGTTATATTCTCATCTGTAATAGGTCCAGTTGTAATTGGTTCCCAATTTGTGACTCCTCCTTCACACACCCCGGTTGCTTTCCGTCTTTTATTTTGTGGAGGTGCTGAAAGCATTACTATGGTTTCTAAAAGCCAAAACTGTACAAAAGGGACACTCAAGAGAAATGTTGCTCTTTCCTCATCCCAAGGAACCTGTCCCAATTGCTCTCGGGTTTTTTTTGCCTGCCCTCTGAAGGTTTAATAACTTCCCTGATGGTTCAGACACTGAGTCTGCTTGCAATGCAAGAGACCCAGGTCTGATCCCTGGGTTGGGAAGAGCACTTTGAGAAGGAAATGGCAACTCACTCCAGTATTCTTGCCTGGAGAATCCCATGGACAGAGGAGCCTGGCGGCCACAGTCCATGAAGTTGTAAAGGGTCAGACATGACTGAGCAACTTCACCTTCTTTCTGAAGGTTTAGCTGCTGGTTTATTCTTCCTATATTTTGTACAAATGACCAGATACATGTGTGTTTTCTTATATTCCCTTCTTTCTTGCATACAGGGTTATCTTACTTTAAATACTCTTTTGCACTTTGCTTTTTTTCCACTTCAGAGCCTCAAAAATCACTCCAAATCAGTTCATAGATTTGATCTCATTTTTTAAAACCAATGAGCATTGACCTCCATTATGCAATGTACCACAAGATTTTCAACTATTCTATGTGTAAACATTTAGGTTGTTCCTAGAATTTTGCATTTTACAGACAATGCCGCAGTCTTCTGGTCAGTATAAATTCAAATGTAGGAGCTAGATAATCTTAGACGTCAAACTGTGGAACCCTGACATACCCATCCCTCACAAGCCCGTGTTGCTTGTCACCTACATTAGACTCCGTGCAGTCACTGCCCTTGAGATGTGATGGAGCTGCTGGATTCCCCTGACGTTCCAGTCATCAGGAAGTGGGCCTGCTGAAGACTCAACAACGACCCTCCACCTGCCCCTCCTGGGGCAGGAGGGGCTTTCATTTCATGCTGCTCCATCCCAAATCAACTTTCATGACCTTATTTTCATCTTTGGAGTCGCCCCTTTTCTTCACCCCTGCCCCCAATCTTTTCATCTCAGCTGAGAGTTTCAAGAGATAACAAAAATGTATCTTGCAGTAAGCTACTGTTATAGAATCCATCTTCCTCAAAGACCCCTTCACACTGGAGTTATTCTTTGTGCTTCCTATTCAAGTTTTCTGAGTGTTACTGGCCTTTTAAAACTAGAGTGACAGAGGAATTCCCTCGTGGTCCGGTGGTTAGGGGACTTCCCCGGCGGCTCAGAGGGTAAGGAGTCAGCCTGCAATGCAGGAGACCTGGGTTTGATGCCTGGGTTGGGAAGATCCCCTGGAGAAGGGAAATAGCTACTCACTCCAGTATTCTTTGCCTGGAGAATTCCATGGACAGAGGAGCCTGATGGGCTGCAGTCCATGAGGTGGCCGAGGCACACACGACTGATGCTCCAGTGGTTAGGACTCGGTGCTTTCACTGCTGCGGCCCAAGTTCAATCCCTGGTTAAGAAACTAAGGTCCTGCAAGCTGTGCAGCATGGCAGAACAACAGAAACCAAAGCAAAAGAACTGGAGTGCCACAGCGGGACATCAGTGGGCCTCAGGGATCCTGTCCTGCAGTGTTTACATAAGACTGTGTCTGCATTTATCTGGGAGAGGAGTTAAGAATTCAATCAAGCTTGCTTAAAAAGGGCTAAGAACCAGTATATTAAATTCTGTATTTGTTTTTTAACACAGATTGGCTGGAGGGAAAATGTTCTGGCTGGGATCATTCTCAAATTCATGTTCAGGTAAATGATTATTCATTTTAGCTGAAAATTTTTAATTTATACAAGTTTTTTTTTAAAGTAAAGTACATATTAAACATATCTTTTGGACAAGTAAAACTAAAAAGCACTCATTTTAAGACAGCATATTAAAAAGCAGAGACATTACTTTGTCAACAAAAGTCCATCTAGTCAAGGCTATGGTTTTTCCAGTGGTCATGTATGGATGTGACAGTTGGACTGTGAAGAAAGCTGAGCGCCAAAGAATTGATGCTTTTAAAAGAACTGTGGTGTTGGAGGAGACTTTTGAGAGTTCCTTGGACTGCAAGGAGATCCAACCAATCCGTTTTAAAGATCAGTTCTGGGTGTTCATTGGAAGGAACTGATGTTGAAGCTGAAACTCCAGTACTTTGGCCACCTGATATGAAGAGCTGACTCACTGGAAAAGACTCTGATGTTGGGAGGGATTGGGGGCAGGAGGAGCAGGGGACGACAGAGGATGAGATGGCTGGATGGCATCACCGACTCCACGGACATGGGTTTGGGTGGACTCCGGGAGTTGGTGATGGACAGGGAGACCTGGTGTCCTGCAGCCCATGGGGTCGCAGGGTCGGACATGACTGAGCAACTGAATTGATTGATTAAGTTGTACCTAGTTTTTAAGACTAATGACCATAAAGATAAAAGAATCTGACAAATGTGAAGGTAAAGGACATTTTTTTTTATTGACAGATTAAAAACCGTAACTGCTGGTAGTGCCCAATGCGCCCCTGAGCCCAATTACAAAGAGCCGGTATCGGTGCACAGTGCTCAAGCAACGCTGCACTTACGTTTTGGCAAAGTGCTGTACTGTTTAGTCTGTGTATAAAACTGACTGTCTATGAACCAATCAATACAAAAATTTTCTATAAAAACAGAAAAAAAATTTAGACAGTGGCTCAAGAAAACAAGCTGCCATTTATGCATAGATTGATGTACAGTATATAACCTAACCAAATGTCCCTTTTAAGTTTTCAAGTTGTTGGGGAAAAAAAAAACAACAACAACTGTCCAGAAAAACATCATGAAGGCAGAGTACAATCTACAATACTCTTTAGTCTCTAGAACAGAGGCCCTGCCCTTGAAAAGCAAATGTGTTCACAATTTTACTTGAGGGAGGGAAAAAAAAAAAAACACCAAAGCCACTTAAAATATAATAATACACACAATTACTGATTAAGATTTCCAAACCTCTGGAGGAAAACACAACCAAAAAAGCAAGCAGAACCACTCATACACACCAAGCTTGGAAACAGACATGTCTAACCTCCCCAAGCACTGGTTTGGTTTTTAGAAGTCAACCTAGAAAACAAATACTAAAACTTCAGGCAAATACAGAGAAAAATTGGGCATTTAGCAATTACACAATTTAAAAATATATTTTAAGAAAAACTGTCAGTGACACACAAAACATTATCCACTTAAGCTGCCTTCCTTGGAATAGTAACTTCTCCTCCCACATAAAGGATACTGTTGCAAACAGAAAAAGATATACTTATCTGTATGCTTTCCAGGACTGCCTTCTCCACCCCATACCACTGCAATTGGTGTCAAATTTCAAGTTAAATTGGTACATGGCAAGGCAGACACCACTATATTATGTAAGTTTTCTAAATAAAGCATTTTATATAAAATTTTAAGCATTAAAATAAGTAGATAAGAATGCTATTTATAATACATCAACAGGGCTGATGGCAGTGAAACCATCCATGATAGTGGCCTAGCTCTTTAAAAGAATTTAACCAGTATGTATGGGACTTATAAAATAAAAAGATAATTGTAAGGTAACATTACAAACATATGCTAGTATCTCCAGTACAAGGAGCAGTCTCTTAACTGATTCTAAAAATAAAGACTAATAATTGGAAACTCTTAAACTTTTTCCACTAAGCTATTTAAATTTAAATGTCTATCTTCTAGAGTCCTTTTTTTGTTTTGTTTCCAACTCAAAGAAGATGAGAAAAAGAAAGATATCCTTCTTTACTCTTTTTTCTTAAGAGTATATAAGAAAATATATTTCTTTGAGGAAGAAGAGAAATAGCAAAGACACTCAGATTCAATGAAGACACAAAGATTACAAACCAGTATACTACACAGATTTGAGAAGCAAAAACATTAGGCAATGCTGAATGGCCCTCTGAAGTTCTATGTAAACTGTCATCTCACTAGAATCAAAGTTCTGATACAACAGAGAAGGTATGTAAACAGAAACAGTTTGCATCGGAACTGGGAAAAAATGCACAGGAAATCAATGTAAAAAAAGCTCCCTGGAACAGTAAGTAATAAATCCAATCACTCTGCACCTTCTGCAAAAAATTCCCTACCCTACCCCCAACCCAACCATATAAATTCCCACAGAAGATAAATAACGGGTGGTTAATCTTCAACTTATGGTGCAGTACATAATCAAATTATTTGAGGAAGAAAAGTAATAAACATAAGATATACATCATAAAATGTTTTAAAAATGAAACACACAAACTTTGAGAAACATGGTGCATTATAAACACTTAAGAAACTCATTCACGAAGCGCTGCTGTGTGCAGCACACGGTCCAGACTGTTCAGTTCAGAACCAGGGTACTAAACACAAAGGGGTTTTATTTTTCACTGCTGGAATTTTTAAGAAATATGCACTACAGCACACTGTAAACCATTTATATTTACAACAGCAAAAATAATAATTATAATAAGCTGCATTTCAGCCCTGTTTCAAAGAATACTTAACAGGTCAATAGCACTCTCTGTTATTATTGGTCTTGTGAACTTGCACATAATCGATCCCTAACACACGTGATGACTGAGAACTGTATTAAGTGACCACTTTCTTCAGTTCTCACAGGGGCCAGTTTTAGACAGAAGCCTTAGATACTGATGCAGAAACCACAGTGTGATATCACAGATACGTGGTAGGCCTTACCCTGAAAAAAACGCTGAAATGACTGAAGTTAATTGTTTTCCAGGTACAAAGCATACAAAACCTGGCTCGAATAAGGCAAACGAAAAGTCAGTAACTGATAGAGATGTAAATGTATTTAAGGTACCAGGAAATCTGAAAAAATAATAGTTAAAAAAAAAAAAGACCATTGCAGTTTTATATACAAATCTGTTCATGCTGCCAAACAAATTCTCATGGCTGAACTTCTGGAGCTCAGAGGTACTAACAGCTTACATTTAGTATGTGAAAAAGAGACCCCCATGTATTCAGAGGCTGACACCTATGCTCAAGTTAGCAACATACAGCCCTTTACCAATTATGGTATAGAACACACACACCTTCAGCAACACTCTATCTCTCAAGGCTGGTAAACACAAATAGTTAACAAAACAACTCTAGCTCAGTTTGACAAAACTTAACAGACTTGGCCCCTGATGAGGAAAACAAATAAATAAAGGGGTAGTTGAAACGGAAGGGGACCAAGGTGAGAAGGGGGATCTAGACCCTTGTTCTGAAGAGACATTCCTGGCCCTTCAGCACAGCCAGTAGTGGAGGAACAACCTACCACTCCCGTCTAACTAAGCTATGGGACCTCTTCCGACTCCACACATCCCAATCTAGTCAGAAAAGAGCACAGCTCTTCTCTGCAAAGTCTCCCATGGTTCCCTGCACCCAACTGCTACAGGGTTACTGAAGAATAAAACAGTACTTCACATAACTATATGCTTTTTCCTTGACAACACTGTCTAGTCGTGTACTCAATTAGGATTGCAGAGAATGGAAAAATAAGCTATTTGATTATGAAGGTGATAGTATTGCTCTGTCAGTAGAATGTGCTTTGGATTGTAAATGTGTTTAACTTAATTGCAGAGGAAACTGGTGAGAGGGCAGATGGCTCAGCAAAACCCATCACAACTGCTAAAAAATAAAGTGACTGGCTAGACGTAAAGAAATAGGTTTTCTCTGCGTTCGTTGAGCTAACTGGCCTCGGTGTGACTCAAACCCTGCACCCTGGCCTCACAAGCACCAACACTCTGAAGAGGAGCTGTGGCCAAAGAGCTGCCCCGGCTCTGCCCCTTCACTAGACTCGGCAGAGAGGTTCTTGGAATTTCACACAAATATCAGTTCAGGACAGCCCCATTTCAAATCAGTACACGGTCCTCACGACTGGGAGGGAGGTAACATGTTACTACTCCCTCCTCGGTGGAGGTACCAAAGGCCAAAGTGGTTAAAGAATTTGCCTGAAGCCCAAGTTAAAAATATATATATATATATATAAACTCAAGGAAAAACTCAACATGTCACTCTTCATATAGATGCTATGAATAGATGTTACCAGGAATCCCCTTCACCGTTGCTTGCCAGCTGGCAGAACAGGCTCCACAGCAGAGGATCTATCACTATCAGAAATACAAAGCCTATCTCTTTTCCCCTGGGCAGATATAAATAGGAAGCCACTAGACATGTACTTCTGAATTTACAGCTGATGTGAGGTGGTGAGTAGGCAAAGCTGGCAGGAAAGAATCCAAACAGTGGACCAATGGATTACTTACAGATACACATTTCCCCAAATACAATTTCACAGGTCGAATTTAATCCCTCTGCACGTGAGACGGGCGCTGTTGTCCCACGATGCTGTAATGTCTGTACCACGTTACACAGTCACATCGGAATTATTGAATGCACTGTTCACTAACACTTAATGTACCTGAATTCCAAAATGAACTGCATGGCTAATCTGGGAAATAAAAACCCCATACACACAGAAATATATCAAGTTTTCTTCCAAAAGAAAGTTCAGCCATAATTCCATTTTATCTGTGGCAACCACATCACCTGTTAATGCTCATGTTAGTGTATAAAAATGTATTCATTATATACAGAAAAGATTATCAAGTACTGGTCAATAAAGTGTATGGCTGACCCTGAGAATAAATTTCTGCTTACTCAAAAGACCGATTAATACCAAATAAAATGAAATTGAAAGATGCCTATTCACGTACTTGGGAAGAAACATCTTTAAATTGCTAATTCATGTACACCTTAATAGATTTAAAGACCTTCCCAAACACTAACTGTATTGATATGTTTCCAAAAATATTCTGAAAAAATTTTTACAAAAAAGCAAATGTTAAGAGCAAGGCATTATGTGATACCCAGCATATAAATCTGGTTTTCAAGATAGTGTCTAAACACACCAATAAAACTATGTGATTGGTCATCTGTTGGCTGTAAAGAGACAGCAGCTTCACCGTCCATACATGCACATGGCCACACATACGCACAAACTATAAGAAACCAACCAAACACGCTTCAGATTCTTAGTAATTGTACTGACGTGGGCAGGGCTGGTGGACAGCCCAGCCGCCGTGCTTGACTTGCCGAGAGTGGCAATCTCTGGTGAGATTTTGGCGACGAAGACTATTTCTGTTCAGAGACTGTCTTTCACTGTGTTCTTTAATCCACTGGGAAGGGCGAAAGCTCTTGGGTTGTTCCAGAAAAGCTGTATGAGCAGCAAGAGCTGCAACATAGCAATGAATGTGCTGCCCCATTTCATTCTTGGCTTCCACTCTGAAACAGAAAAAATTGGGCATGTATTATCATACCATGTTATTGATGAAACTGAAAAAGCTACTTGGCAATTCAATTTGCCACACTCATTTGTTTATGGTTGAATGAGAGCTCAGTGTCTCATGGCTGTCAGACAGGTTTATATTTTGTGACCACACTGACTGATAATGGTAGAAAGAAGCAACCAACTTTCAATTGAAATATGTGATAGAATCCACCCAGAGGTGGTAAATTAAGTGAACTGTAGTTTTTAAAAAAATGCTTTACACTTTGAGTGAATTTCAGTTACACACCAAACACATTTATACATGTAGTTTGATTCTCACTATAACCTTAGAAGAAAACTATTTTAATTCCTAAATTTTACTAATCAGAAAACTCAGACTCAGAGAGGTTAAGGTCACAAATATTAAATGACTCAACCAAGAATGTAACAAAAGTCACACTCCAAGGTTTGATTATGAGGCACTGTGCCAACAGCAGCTTCACAGACTCTATGTGTCTATAAGTAAAACGTTCTAGGAAAACAAGCTTTAAGTCTGAACTTAATAGAAACATGCATAAGGAAATTCTACTCATCAAAAAAAAATTTGTCTTGGTAAGATATCTGCTTATTACAAAACATAACTCTTAACTTTTAAATTTATATCACAACAGGCACTCTTTGGAATGGCATTTGCAGAGCAATGTTATAAAGACCCTTGAAGAACACATAATCTTAATATATGGCTACAAACCATGTAATTACTATATATTTTCTATATTAAAAACTAATCAGATAGTTCTAAACTACATTAACATGTAATGAAGAACTTTAAGATTTTTAAGGGTTATTTTACACAGGAAGGCAGTTATATATTCTGCCTAGAACTGCTAGAGGAAAACAGTTATATTTTTAATATATTATTTTTATTAAATAGTAGAATTAAAGCTGGTCACATTAAGAAACTAATAGAAAGCAGTTAAAACAAAACAAAAACAGTGGTTTTTAAAAGATGGATGCCTTGAGTCCTTTGCCTTCCTGCTCAGACTGATAACACATATCACACAGTCTCAAATGAAATATACTTACTCTGTGCCAGTGAGTCTTATAAGCAGCTTTTCCTGGCCCTACAAATGTTAAATGGTGAACTATTAAATCACTAGTAAAGTTGAAAATGCTATTTAATTTTACTATTAGGAGGTGGTCAACTTTTCTTTATTAAAACTGGGTTACTATGGGTCATTAAAGGAACATGTATTACTTAAGATTATGATAGCACATAAACCTTCACATACAATATTTTATAAAGGCTAAAATGCAATTAAGTACATACTCTGAAGCCTTCTTTAATTGTTAAGCACCTTACTTTTTTGTGCTTTATGGTAATCTCTCCAAGGATATACAGGATAGAAACAATCTTAACTTTCAAAAAGCATATAATTTATTTCCTGCTCAGAAAATACAGATATTTACTACATCTGATTTCTATCTTGATTTAGTGGGCCTTTCTTATAAAAATTTAAAATCCAAATATAAAGATGTTAAATTTTTTGGTTATTATAAAACTATAATAATTTACTGTACTTTCTTATGTTCAGAAAGAATTCATATAAAATTAGGTATGTCCATTTGATCCTTTATTTATAATTAACTACCTAAGTGTTATATCAAAACATATAACAATATACAGTGACAAACAAGATATAAAAAATGAACATTCTCACTGCATCAAAACTACAAACACTTAACCAGGTTCAATGCAAGGTCCTGACAGGATCCTGGTTTGAACAAACCAGATGAAGTATTCTGGGCATTAGTGGGCAAATCTGAGTATGGTCTGTATAGTTCACAAAGTAAAATTTTACTGGAAAAAAAAAGGTAGAGATCACTGCCTAAGGAAGCAGATTATAAAACAGTACCTATAGCTTGATCCCATTTAGGTTAAAAATGGTGTCATATATCCATGCATGGGCACATCCAGAAAATACCACCTGGAAGGATATGCCCTACAGTCTCGACAGTATTCATCTCTCAGTAGTGAGAAAAATGTCATTTCAAATTTAAAACTTTTTGCCCTTTCTAATTTTCTGCAGTGCATACGGACTGCTTCTGTTGTCTACAAAGCTGCTGAATATACATATGTAAATACACATACTTTAAATATTGAAAACGTAAATATACAAATGCTAGTAATTTAAAGTGGCTATTAATCACACTAAATTCTCGAGTGGAACTCCTCAGGGATGAGATCAAAGTAAGGTTAGAAGAATTTCTAAGAACTGAAGAAATTAATTTGAATCAACTGTTAAAGAAATTAATTAAACCATCTCAAAAAATTGTATTTTAAACTTCTGTTGGAATGCCTGGAACATTAACCTCTTGATAAATTTATAATATGGAATAAAGTGCCAGGCAAAGTAACATTTCCCATCAAAGATGCAACCTAATACAAAGCTTCGGTAACTATATAAGCAAATGTTTTTCAGTCTGGTACAAGTGTATGTTTATCTTCATTCAAGAACATCTACAATATTGAGAGTTGAAAGTGCAGCAAACTCTGGTAAAGTTATCAGATTAATGAGCTGCCTCGGCTTTGTTTATATTTGGCAAACAGGAAATGCAAGGAGATACGCATACAGTGGCCTGGTTAGTCGAGTCAGAGCCTAGACAACTGCAAAGGCGGCCCCCTGGGTGACCTCGCTGACCCGCAGAACACTGCGGGCGGCTCCAAAACCCAGGTCACTTGTCCCCTTAACAGATATGAAGGGAATTAAGTCAGTGCCAGTATCCTACAGATACCTTAATACCAGAGGGGACCTCCCAACCAACATGCATCACAGACCAGCTGGCCTTGGAGCCACTGAACGCAGCTATGGGCTTTGTTTTAGTGGGTGGCAACAATCTTGAATATAGTCTCTGGATAAAGGCCACAGACTTGTGAGTTTGTTCTGGAACGGATTACTGACTAGACACCCTCCCTGAACTGTTCCAGATGCTCAACTGCCATCTGCCATCCAAGCAGAGCCTTTCAGACCACTTGGGACACCCATATAACCACCAAACAGTATGTGGGTATGAAAGCTTCCCTCTACAAGGCAAAAAAGAACTCTCTGAGCAAAATGCTTTGCTAAATCTGCCATTTTATTTACCTCATGCTTCAGATTCCTCAGGTTTTCAAGGCTAAGCACCATCTGATGTGACTTAGTTAGGACTACTTCGAAGATCATGAGATTTAAGATATACCATTCCTGTCAAATTTGATACCCCAAATAATCCTGCCTATAAAGTGCCAGAATTATATTCTAAGATACTTAGCAGAAATGCCAGTCTTTTCTTTCTATTTAGTAGCAGAATATTACAAACGAGGCAGTTCTCCATTACATAACTGGGGCCATGCTAGAACTAATTTTTTTGAAACTCTCAAATGAGTTCATCTTTTCATAGCATCACCCGCCTTATACACTAGGCACACTTTCACGAATGTCTGTGGAGACAGCGGCGTACCTGGGACTGCCTGGGGTATGGAATTCTTCAGCCCCACAGTGGGCCTCACTGAGGCTGGGGCAGGGCTCGCGCACAGCATAGACGGACATGCTGGGGTGTTCAATGAGAAGGTTTTCCATAGGACTGGTCTCCACCTTGATAGTGGTTAATCCACCTGCAGTAAAACACGGGGGAGGGGTGATAAACCAGCTCTCCTCCATTGGACAGGACTCAAATTGGAGGAAGCAGGAGTCACTCGTATCAGCCAAGCACTCGAGAGATGCAGGGAGACAGGAAAAGACTGAAGGGCGCTCGGGAGGTGACTCTTCACTGATGTCTTCTTCTTCCTCATCCTCTGCTGCTGAGAAACCCGTGCAAGTGTCTAGATGGCAGTCCACACACGTCGAAGTCCCGCGGGGTACGAGTGACACATTGAGATCACATCAGAGCACAGAAAAAGAAGAGACGATGCTGTTAGCTGATGCTCAGTCCTCCCTTTATTTAGATCAGACACAAAACTATTCATATTCACTCACAATGATCATAATTTCTGAGTACCTAGTGTGCGCGTGTGTGCATGCCTGTGTGTGTGTTAGGGGGCGGTGTGTATCATTGTATGCGATGGATTTTGTTGGTTTGGCAGAACAGTTTTTAAGGTTGGTGTCTATTTTGCTGAGTAAATACATAATGCACCAAGTGGGTTACTGCTTGTAGAGGATGGGGGTTTCCTACAAAAGTGCCTCTGACTGGATCAGGGTCTAAGAGCTGCCATACTAGAGAGGCTGACATCCGTGTCACTGACCTGATCATCTGGCACAGAATGCTTCGTGCAATTTTTTTAGACAAATTCTTGTTTATTTACTTTTAAGGCTTAAAAACCTTCAGAGTTATTGGTTTACTTATGTAAAAACTCGATAAGAGTTTCCACTTTTGCTGTGATGATTAATGGCTAAGAATACCCTTACCTATGAAGTCAACAAGAATCCATTCATCATCTTCTTTCTCACTAAATTCTGGTTCTTGGTTTGAAGAAGTATTGACTTCACCCACAAACATTTTATTCAATCTCTGGAACATTGTTAAGGCAAGATTGAGACTTTGGCTGGATGTCTTCGTGGCTGAGATTTCCAAAACCTGTCTTTGGTCAGCCTGATGCCGCTGACAGGGGATTAAAGTGCACACGGTGCTTATTCAACTTAGGCAAGAAGCAGGAAGAGTCATTATCCCTAAAATGAAACAGAAAAAAAAGGCTATTTCAAATCAGCACATGTTTATATAACGTGTACGTCTCCTCACACCTTGAGAGCAGCACAGGCCTTAGACTACAGCTTGGCTCTTGCCTTCTTTCAAACACAAGAATGCAGAATCTTTTTTTTACAAACATTAATCAAGTACTCAAACGCAACCTGTAAATATCTCAAAATGCGCAATGGGAGGGGTTCTTTTTCACATCTGTGCTTTTATAATAAGAGATATAAAAGTATATCCCTGGGTAACATATTTCAACTGAAATACTACTTTTCTGTAAGTAGAGCAAAAGCTACGTTTCCACGGTCAACTGGTCAGAAGCTGCCAACTGAGCCCGGCACTCTTCCTGGGTGCGTGTCCACTACCGCGCCAAGCCCTCCCTGTCCCTGGCCCCTTTCTCTCCTGCTCTATTCTTGTGTATGATTGTAAGCACACCTAATTCCATTAAAATCTCTTAACTGCAGCACACTTTGACCTTCAAAACCATTCCTACAGCTGGCATGGGAAAAGTCACACTGTAGGGAACTCAGGTGGCCCAGCAACCAGAACTGAAAAGGACCACTGTGGCTGGGTTCAAAGATGGCTTGTCTCCTACCAGGGTGAGGAAGTCACACTGCTCCCAGGGGGCTACCCCATGGAGTTCTGGTGAGTTCTAATGAGGAGCTCCAGCCTCGCCTGATCTTACTCCAGAGTTCCAGATTTATATATACCCATTTCTGCCTGGTTAGGCAGACCAAACCTAACAAATTGCGAGATCTCTTCATTTTCCCCACAAACACACTCAGGCTGGCTGTCCGTCACCCCCCTTCTGAGGAAGGAGAGGCAGCAGTTATTCAGGCCAAACACTTAGCCCTCATCCTAAACTCCCTTTCATCCACACCCCCGCGCCCCTCACCCAAACTGGCAGCACGTCCTGTGGACTCTAGCCACACACAAGGCTGGAATCCACCTATTTTTCTCCACCACTCTCACTCTACTTGAAGCCAACTGGTTTGACTTTGCCAATCACCACCTCCTAGACGGCTTCCCTGATCCTACTCTTCTCCAATGAGACAGTGCAGGCAACCTACTTAGCAAGGCACTTGGTACAGAGTTCTCAGTCAGTGTCAACTATTATTCTGCAAATATTTGCTGAGCACCTATCATGCATCAGGCCTAGTGCTCAGGGCAGGAGAGACAGCAGCGGACAAGGCCCTCCCACGGCAAGCCCACCAACCCGGTGTGGTGAGTGTCACATGAGGAGAAGGACTGGGGGTTCAAATCCACAGACACGGGTCACAGAAGGACACCTGCAATCGTGACCTTAATCGTGAATGGATGAGAAGCTCAAGAACGGACGAAGCAGAAACAATGCCGTGGAAACGTGCACATGAGTGAGAATGTGGCTCGCTTCCCTATGGCTCAAGATCCAGGTGGACAGTCTTGACAGCAGGCTTGGGGGCTGGATCCTGCAAGGTGTTGTGCGCCAGAAGTGAAGGGGAGGGAGAAAGTCAAGGATGCCCTCGGTTTTCGGCCTGGCCAACGGGGGTGGGGGTGGGGGGGAGGACTGGTAGGATAGTTCAGTGGAGGAGGGACACAGCAGAGGTGTAGGCCATGTGCTCTGGACACGAGGAACTGAGCAAGTTGGCGAGTCCTGCGGATGTCTGCAAAGAGCTGAATCTAGGGCTCTGCAGTTCAAGAGCATGGTGTCTGCTGAGGGCAGCATCTAGGAGTTACCAACACAAAGGGGGTGACAGGAACCGTAAGAGTGGAGGAGATCATCCAGGGGGCGTCAGCCCTGAATCCCTAACTTCAGACTCTCGATATTTCATTTTCAAAACAATCATCCTTAGCTATAAATGATGTGGTTCACATCTGTTGGTGATGAGACGCCTGGTTCAAGGCCTATGTGTGCATGGACTGCTACAACTGTTCGGCAGGCTACTACTCATGTAGCACTACAAATATGTGTTTAAATAAACGACATTTGAATACTTCTGTGGTCACAATCTGTTATCCTCAGCCATTAATTATGAAAAACGGGTAAACAGGAAGTGTCACTTGCATAACCAGTCTTCCTAAAACCCTTCTGGAAAGCAGTATGGCCAATCATGTAGTCTGGAGCTCAAGGATGAGAACTCAAAGTGAACTTTATGTTGCATGTAAGAGAATTTACAAGAGAAGTAGGCTGTGTAGTTGGCTAGACTTGATTATCCCAAAAGATGAGCTATCCCAGGGCTGATGTGTACGTAAAAGTTTTGAGCATATGAGCTAGGAGGGAGAAAGGATACTTTAATCTTTCCCCCATTTCTCTTAAATTATTGGCCCCAAGTACAGTTCTGGGTCTGCTGACTTAGTTGGATGAATTCTTCAGAGTGCCCGGCTGGACTCAGGCCCTGCATCAGTGAGAGCTGCTCGGTGGGGAGGGAACACCCCACAGGAACCCTAGCTCCTCACGAATATGCCTCTATCCCCCAACTGTGGTGCCACATGTGGCCAGTCACTGAGGCCCAGGCCAGTTAAGTGGCAGCTACAAGGCAGCAGTCATGCGGGTGCCACTGTGCTTGGGCAGCTGCAGGTTCCAAGCTGCCCCCTCTTCTGTAACGTGGAAGCCAGCCTGGGCCTGGAGCCCACACGGCTCTGCCCTGGGAAGGGCATCTCTGGAGGGGCGTCCCCCAGGACGGCACAAGTCAAGCCTCTTTGGGTTTCCTAAAATGAGGTTGGTCTGACTTTGCCAAGTTCCTTCGGCCCCGCTTTCTGTAGCTGTCACAGAGTACAAGGAGCTGCTGGAGAGACCCCAGTATGCTGACACTGTTCAGTGAGGTGGCCTCTGGGAACATCAGGTGACAATTATTTGAAATGCAATTAGACTGAAAAACTAAAAAAAAAAAAAATTCTTTGGCTACATCACACAGCATGTGGGATCTGAGGGATCTTAGATCCCCGGCCAGGCATTGAACCCATGCTCCCTGCAGCAGAAGCTCAAAGTCTTAACCACTGGACCATCAGGGAATTCCCTGAGAAACTACATTTTAAATCTTATTTAATTGGGGATATAGTAGGTTAAATAAAATATATTAACAAAATTAATTTCACCTGTTTCTTCTTCCTTAAGGTGGTTACTTAAAAATCCAAACCTCCACACAGAGCCCGCAATGCATTATTGGACACTACCGCTCTGACGTCTTGATGGCCCATCTCCCCACTGACCCAGACTGTCCCTACCAGGCCGCTGCTACTCTTCACCTTGGCTTCGGCCCAAGAACAGAGGCTCTCCTTGGGGCTGGTCCTGTGCAGCCAAAGGCAAAGCAGAACTTCAGACTGCACTCCTCAGCAGGGCACAGACTTTTTGATATTCACAACTCTAGGACAAAGATAAAACTAAGGTGAAAATTCCAGAGAAAGCAAGTGTCCTAAGAGGACAAATTTACAAATACGGCTCTGGAATTTAGCCAAGAGGTAGAGGAATGAAGGCAAGGCGGGAGGCGCTGCTGTTGTCCCGGGCACCTGCCAGCCTGGCAGTCTCACCCTGCTGGAGAAAACAAAGTGTCTGTGGCCCAGCACTTCAAGGAGGCAGCCTGGCCTCTTCCGCTTGGCTCCAAATACCTCCATTCCCTCCCTTCATTATAAAATGAACCAAAGCACATGACAGAAAATTTAAAAAATAAATAAGGAAACTGTTATTCCATACTTTATTGCAATCACTGTTAGTACACTGTGTGTTTTCTTCTACCAATAGTTTCTTTTTTATCACAATTGTAGGCCAATGCATGCACAATTTTGTATCTGCTTTGTTACTTAACATATTACCAACATTTTTCATATGACATGAGTAGAAATGCTCTGTAAGCAGAGAAATGTGGCTGAGTTTAACACTCATGGGGTAAAGCATTCTAGTTTGAGAACTTAGAAAAGGAGTTACTGGGCTGGGAAGAGTTTATTGGTATGATTTCTCATTTTTAAGACAGGCAACCAGCCTTGAGCCCACGTGGCTCTGGGGTTAACCTGCTCGGTTTGAAACCTTGACTTTGCTCCTCAGAACTTGTGTGTATTTAGGATATACAGTAACTTCTCAGTGCCTCGGTTTTCTCATCCCTAAAATGGGGAGATAGGGCCAACATGAGGAATAAGTGTGTATCACTTAGAAGCAGGCACACAGTAAATATTAACCACAAGTTCACTTCAAACCAGGTGTATGACTGTGAGCAAGTCACTTAGCATCTTTGGGTCTGAGTGTCTTTATTGGCAAAATGTTCCTATAGTCACTAGAGCTGTGATTTACTCAATGTTTATTGTATGTGACAGATCTGAGGCACTTATTTGTCCCATTTGATTAATAAGGAAACTGAGGCTCAGAAATGAAGTAACTTGCTCAAAAGTGACAGAGCTGTTCAGGGGTGGGGCCTGCGTTGGAGCGGAAGTCTCTCTGGTTCCCAGGACCTTGGGCTCTTGCCACCTACCCCCAGCGCGGGATATCTCATGCTCCTTCCAGCCTCAACTCTGGCTCTATGAACTTTGGAGAACTGCACTTTTCAGTTGGTTTTGGCTGCCAGTAGGCGGCTCCAAAAACATTTTAAATTTAAAAAAAAACGACACAACTTTGATGATTTAACTATGTGTACAGTTGTGGCTTCTTGACAGTTTCGAAATATCAGGTGGCCAAACTAACACATCATCATCAAAAAGCAGCTCAAAATGATCTCTTTATCCCACCCTCTCTCCCTAGAAGAATAAATGTGCTGATTCAAGTAATTTTACATCAATTTTAAACTGTAGAAAAACCAAGCCAAGAAAGCTGTCTTTGCTTGTTCCACTCTATCCAGCCTACTCAACCAACTACAAGGTTATTCTCCCCAGGATCCACCAGGTTGGCTCNGGGGGGGAGGACTGGTAGGATAGTTCAGTGGAGGAGGGACACAGCAGAGGTGTAGGCCATGTGCTCTGGACACGAGGAACTGAGCAAGTTGGCGAGTCCTGCGGATGTCTGCAAAGAGCTGAATCTAGGGCTCTGCAGTTCAAGAGCATGGTGTCTGCTGAGGGCAGCATCTAGGAGTTACCAACACAAAGGGGGTGACAGGAACCGTAAGAGTGGAGGAGATCATCCAGGGGGCGTCAGCCCTGAATCCCTAACTTCAGACTCTCGATATTTCATTTTCAAAACAATCATCCTTAGCTATAAATGATGTGGTTCACATCTGTTGGTGATGAGACGCCTGGTTCAAGGCCTATGTGTGCATGGACTGCTACAACTGTTCGGCAGGCTACTACTCATGTAGCACTACAAATATGTGTTTAAATAAACGACATTTGAATACTTCTGTGGTCACAATCTGTTATCCTCAGCCATTAATTATGAAAAACGGGTAAACAGGAAGTGTCACTTGCATAACCAGTCTTCCTAAAACCCTTCTGGAAAGCAGTATGGCCAATCATGTAGTCTGGAGCTCAAGGATGAGAACTCAAAGTGAACTTTATGTTGCATGTAAGAGAATTTACAAGAGAAGTAGGCTGTGTAGTTGGCTAGACTTGATTATCCCAAAAGATGAGCTATCCCAGGGCTGATGTGTACGTAAAAGTTTTGAGCATATGAGCTAGGAGGGAGAAAGGATACTTTAATCTTTCCCCCATTTCTCTTAAATTATTGGCCCCAAGTACAGTTCTGGGTCTGCTGACTTAGTTGGATGAATTCTTCAGAGTGCCCGGCTGGACTCAGGCCCTGCATCAGTGAGAGCTGCTCGGTGGGGAGGGAACACCCCACAGGAACCCTAGCTCCTCACGAATATGCCTCTATCCCCCAACTGTGGTGCCACATGTGGCCAGTCACTGAGGCCCAGGCCAGTTAAGTGGCAGCTACAAGGCAGCAGTCATGCGGGTGCCACTGTGCTTGGGCAGCTGCAGGTTCCAAGCTGCCCCCTCTTCTGTAACGTGGAAGCCAGCCTGGGCCTGGAGCCCACACGGCTCTGCCCCGGGAAGGGCATCTCTGGAGGGGCGTCCCCCAGGACGGCACAAGTCAAGCCTCTTTGGGTTTCCTAAAATGAGGTTGGTCTGACTTTGCCAAGTTCCTTCGGCCCCGCTTTCTGTAGCTGTCACAGAGTACAAGGAGCTGCTGGAGAGACCCCAGTATGCTGACACTGTTCAGTGAGGTGGCCTCTGGGAACATCAGGTGACAATTATTTGAAATGCAATTAGACTGAAAAACTAAAAAAAAAAAAAATTCTTTGGCTACATCACACAGCATGTGGGATCTGAGGGATCTTAGATCCCCGGCCAGGCATTGAACCCATGCTCCCTGCAGCAGAAGCTCAAAGTCTTAACCACTGGACCATCAGGGAATTCCCTGAGAAACTACATTTTAAATCTTATTTAATTGGGGATATAGTAGGTTAAATAAAATATATTAACAAAATTAATTTCACCTGTTTCTTCTTCCTTAAGGTGGTTACTTAAAAATCCAAACCTCCACACAGAGCCCGCACTGCATTATTGGACACTACCGCTCTGACGTCTTGATGGCCCATCTCCCCACTGACCCAGACTGTCCCTACCAGGCCGCTGCTACTCTTCACCTTGGCTTCGGCCCAAGAACAGAGGCTCTCCTTGGGGCTGGTCCTGTGCAGCCAAAGGCAAAGCAGAACTTCAGACTGCACTCCTCAGCAGGGCACAGACTTTTTGATATTCACAACTCTAGGACAAAGATAAAACTAAGGTGAAAATTCCAGAGAAAGCAAGTGTCCTAAGAGGACAAATTTACAAATACGGCTCTGGAATTTAGCCAAGAGGTAGAGGAATGAAGGCAAGGCGGGAGGCGCTGCTGTTGTCCCGGGCACCTGCCAGCCTGGCAGTCTCACCCTGCTGGAGAAAACAAAGTGTCTGTGGCCCAGCACTTCAAGGAGGCAGCCTGGCCTCTTCCGCTTGGCTCCAAATACCTCCATTCCCTCCCTTCATTATAAAATGAACCAAAGCACATGACAGAAAATTTAGAAAATAAATAAGGAAACTGTTATTCCATACTTTATTGCAATCACTGTTAGTACACTGTGTGTTTTCTTCTACCAATAGTTTCTTTTTTATCACAATTGTAGGCCAATGCATGCACAATTTTGTATCTGCTTTGTTACTTAACATATTACCAACATTTTTCATATGACATGAGTAGAAATGCTCTGTAAGCAGAGAAATGTGGCTGAGTTTAACACTCATGGGGTAAAGCATTCTAGTTTGAGAACTTAGAAAAGGAGTTACTGGGCTGGGAAGAGTTTATTGGTATGATTTCTCATTTTTAAGACAGGCAACCAGCCTTGAGCCCACGTGGCTCTGGGGTTAACCTGCTCGGTTTGAAACCTTGACTTTGCTCCTCAGAACTTGTGTGTATTTAGGATATACAGTAACTTCTCAGTGCCTCGGTTTTCTCATCCCTAAAATGGGGAGATAGGGCCAACATGAGGAATAAGTGTGTATCACTTAGAAGCAGGCACACAGTAAATATTAACCACAAGTTCACTTCAAACCAGGTGTATGACTGTGAGCAAGTCACTTAGCATCTTTGGGTCTGAGTGTCTTTATTGGCAAAATGTTCCTATAGTCACTAGAGCTGTGATTTACTCAATGTTTATTGTATGTGACAGATCTGAGGCACTTATTTGTCCCATTTGATTAATAAGGAAACTGAGGCTCAGAAATGAAGTAACTTGCTCAAAAGTGACAGAGCTGTTCAGGGGTGGGGCCTGCGTTGGAGCGGAAGTCTCTCTGGTTCCCAGGACCTTGGGCTCTTGCCACCTACCCCCAGCGCGGGATATCTCATGCTCCTTCCAGCCTCAACTCTGGCTCTATGAACTTTGGAGAACTGCACTTTTCAGTTGGTTTTGGCTGCCAGTAGGCGGCTCCAAAAACATTTTAAATTTAAAAAAAAACGACACAACTTTGATGATTTAACTATGTGTACAGTTGTGGCTTCTTGACAGTTTCGAAATATCAGGTGGCCAAACTAACACATCATCATCAAAAAGCAGCTCAAAATGATCTCTTTATCCCACCCTCTCTCCCTAGAAGAATAAATGTGCTGATTCAAGTAATTTTACATCAATTTTAAACTGTAGAAAAACCAAGCCAAGAAAGCTGTCTTTGCTTGTTCCACTCTATCCAGCCTACTCAACCAACTACAAGGTTATTCTCCCCAGGATCCACCAGGTTGGCTCCGAAGCCTTGAATGACAGTGAACAAAGACAGCAATAAATTGTAATTCGCACCCTGTTAACCCTGAAGTTTGAAAGTGGGACCATTCCCAAGAGAACTATGAGCAATTGATGAAGCATTCACAGAAAAGAACAAAGATAAAGATACAAAAACAAACCAGAACTTAGTCTTAGAAATTAGCAAGGTCCTGGTTCCAGGCTGGAACCTTCGAAAATTATGCTGCCAGTTTAGGGTTATAGTGACCGTGTCTTAAAAGCAAAGCTTCCTAGTGCTTTTTGCATCTGCAGTGAAAAAGATATTTCAGTTACCAAGCAAGTGATTTCCAGATCTTGGGGCTCATTATTACTTCTGTTCAACAACCCCAGGGGACACTTTCCACTCCCCTTTCTCAAAACTACTTTGTCCTCAGAAAGGGTTCTTGTCTCAATGACGGAAAGGGGGAGAGGCCCTCCTCCTTAATTTCCTCGAAATTGGAATTAACACAGGAGACAATGAGCGGATGTAATTAGGAAATACAATTGGAAAAAAAAAAAACCCACAAAGAATCCCTATAGGAAACTCATCTTCAACTTAAAACACCATTTCCTTCTACCTGGCTGTGTGGTCTTGAGTAAGTTAAGTCCATCTCTCTGGGTCCTCAGGTTTCCTATCTGTAATACAGCCTAACTTCACAGGATTATTGTGGGACTCGAATTAATGCACGTAAAATCCTCACCGAGTCTCTGGCCCACGCTAAGCACCCAATGAGCGTGCGTGATCGAAATGATGAGGATTTTAACTACGGTGAGAGAGAAAGTGCCTGCCACAGGTGCAACCTCCACCAGTGATAGGTAAGATCAAAGCAAGAGTCAAGGAACCTGCCACCGACGGGCGGGCGAGCGCCGGTCGCGGGGTAGCAGAGCCGCCGCGCGCCGGGAGGGCTGGCCGAGCAGCCGAGAGCCCTGGAGGCTGCGCCCCGGGGCGGCGGCGGCCGCCGCGCTCGCCCCTCCGGGGCCCGGGGCCCCCGACGCCCAGTCCTGGGCGGGCAGCCCCAGCCCAACGGCGGAGGGCAGGAGGAAGAGTGAGGAGGAGAGAGAAGAGGAGGTCGGTCCCGCGGCGACCCCGGGAAAACAGGCCGCGCGCGGGGTGGGGGGAGGCGGAAACCAAACCCCCAACCGCCGCCCCGCGCCCGCGCGCACCCTCGGGGCCGCCGAGGTGGTGGGCTGCCGGCCCGCGGGTGCGAGTGGAGGCCGGGGTGGGGCCGCAGCCACCGCGGCCCGAGGGGCGATCCGGAGCGAGTGGCCCTGGACGCCGGCCCCGCCCGCACTTACGTGGGCCCAACCCGCGGCCGGACGGGCGGCGAAGGCAGCCGGCGGGGACCCGCGCGCGGGCGGCTGAGGTAGCTGCGGCTCCCGGACGGCGGGGCGCGGGGCCGCTCCAGCCCTCCTGAGGCCGCGCCGCTGCCGCCGCCGGCGCGTCCCGCTCCTTTTGTTGTTGTGCAGCCTCGGAACAGCTGATCCGCCGCTGCGCCCGCCCGTCGGGCCCGCCCGCCTGGACGCCCCGCCCCAGGGCGGGGCCAGGCCAGGCCCCACCAATCAGCGGCGTGCGGGCCCTGGGGCCACCCTGCGAGAGGCTGTCACTAACGCACGTGACCTGGCGCCGGGCCGGGCGACGCTCTGGAGCTAGAAACAAGCCCGGGCAACGACGCCCGGGCGCCCAGCGGGGCTAGAGGGGCCCGCGGAAGGCGGGGGTGCTGGGGCTGGGCCGGGGGCGAGCCAACGCTGAAACCCGCCCCAGAGGGTGAGGACCAAGCAGACCCGGACGCCGAAAGGAAGAACCCTGACCCCAGCTGTCCCTTTGGCCGAGCGTCTGGGGGCGCACAGGGACACAGTTGCTGTGAGAGGAAAGCTAAGGGCCTCGGGAGTGATGGAAGCCCAAGACGGCGAGGCAGGCCCACTGCACGTCTTGGCCGTCGTGGGAAGGAAGGGCTGGGCCCCATGGGTACAGGCGTGCCGCCCACCCAACCACCTTGTTTAAGACCAGGAGCCAGGCGCCCACCTTGCTGTGGTCGCTGACTCTGGAAGCTGACTGACCTTGTCTGCTGGCTCGGGATGCAAGCCGGCGAGGCAGAAGAGGCCCTTGAGACCAGACGTTGAAGGCAGAGACGCCAGGAACCTGTAGGCTCTCTGCTCCGGAAGACAGGAGAACCCGGAGGAAGAAGACAGGGCTCCGTCCAGGCTCTGCTCTGACCTAGGGAGCTGATGGCCTCTGTTCTGCTGTTTACACAGCACAAAACCGTGGGCGTTTACCAGAGGCCTATCTGCTCAGCCGGTTATTTATGGTGAGAGGAATGTAAGACAGGGGGCTTGAAAATATTTTCCAGACCAAAGCTCTGTACGGGTATAGACGGATTCACACTGTCTGGCAAAGGCAAAGTAGTCATTTCTACTTATCTCCACCCTCACGTGCATTTGGTTTGGACTGAGATGCAGTTCTCTGACCCGGGGTGAAATTTGGATAGAGACCCTGAACAAGTGTGTCATACATTAAGGATCTGAAAGGCTCTGGCCTCCAGATCCTCAGGGGCATCCTGTGGCCAGTCTGTTTCCAGCAGTACTAGTTTTAAAGGGTGTAAAACACGGGGGCCGTCTGACACCCAGGAGTAATAACCAAAATTCAGGGGCCACTTGACTTTTTCCTCAGAAGATAGAGCAAGACATTAACTTGGATTTTGGCAAATCAAGCTCATCCTCGTATTTTCTCTTGATTGTCATTGCTAATATTACATGCCCCCAAATCTCGTTTCTTTTTAGGCATTTACCAAAAGACCATCTTGTCATTCAGAACCCAGGCGTGATGATAATTCTGAGAGTCTGATTTCTTAAAAGGTCACAGCGAGACCTACCTTTTTCCAGTGTGATAAGATTTATCATCATTAAAGGCAAAATGTGGAAGCATATAACACCTTGTTATGACAGAGAAAATGACCTGAGGTAGAAGCTGATTCCAAAGATGGTCACACCGGTATCTCCATCATGAAGTCTATTTTTTCTTTTGTTTGAATTGGGGCTGGCCCTGTGACTGCTTTGACCTATAGAATGTGGCAAAAATAGTGTTCGAGGTCTTCCAAGACCAGACGTTAAACAAGCCTGATGGCTTCTGCTTTGCATTCTGGGGAACACCAGCCACCACTTAAGGAGAACCCACCATGCTGTGAGGAAGTCTAAGCTATGTGGAGGGGCCACCTGGAAAGAGAGAGAGGACTGACTGGCCCCTAGTTGTTCAACCTGTCTCAGCTGAGGTACCAGACTTGTGAGTGAAAAACCGCTCTAGGAAGGTCCGAGGCCAGCAGACACCACATGGAACAGAGATGAGCCATCCTCACTGAGCCCTGCCAAAACTGTAGAATCATGAGCAAATAAATGATTGTTGTTCTAAGGCACTCAATGTTGGGGTAGTTTTAAAAGCAGCCATAAGTAACCAAGACAAAGCTAAACAAGAGAAAGTCCCCTAACATACAGATCAACCTTCTGTAGACTCCACAAGGCAGACTTTGGGGGATAATTTTTTTTTTTAATCTTATCTCAGGAGTCATTTGCTTTCTGTTTACTCTCTTGCTGATTTATAATCGTCCCACCTGGTGCTTGTTTATCCCAGTGTTATACCAAGGGTGGGAGGAGGAAACATTGGAGAAGTCTGCCCCAATGAGGGAGGAGTATTTTATCACTGTACCTTGTTTGGAACTGTTAGAGCATGAAATGATAAAAAGCAAACAGAATTTTCATCAGTTTTATTGTTTTTAAGTTTTCTCCACTCACGTACACACACAAATCCACTGCTTGTTGCCTGAACGGGCGGCTCCCATTGCCTCCCTCCTTGGTGAGCCACTGGTTTATATACACACACAGTGAGACTCAGAGTAACGTCTCTACAGCACAGAGCTGTCTGAACACAACCAAACTGTCAAATCACACAGCTGCAAACCAGCCTCTTGTCTGTTGGCTGACAAAGACCTAGCCAGGTTCCCTGCCTGGGCAGACCCAGAGAATCCAACCTTCCTTTAATTCACAGGATGATTCTCAGTGGGTTGCCATAGTACCCACTTCCAAGCTGACCCCTTGCTGTGGGGGTGACCCTTTCCCCATCTGTCAGAGGCCTCCTGGCTGTTTTCCATGGAGCTCAATGCACTGCCTTATCTACCCCAACAAAAGAGATTCAACCTCAAGTTTTGTTTTGAAGAACCACAGGGCAGGGCCACATTTCTGCCAACTTCCAGAAACAATACAGCTAATGCCCCTGCCTCCTGTTAACAAAGGCAGGCTACGGCCATTACCCTGCCAGTTGCGTCAAGGCTGCTAAAGAATGTTGTTTCCTACCAAGCTGCAGATGGGGAACCCTGTAGGGTGGCTGCTCAGGGCAACATCAGGACAACAAAGCAACAAGTCATTCAGTCTTTACTGAGGAGACTCCCAAAGTAAAGTCTGCCCAGGTAATTTTCAATCTGTCCATCAACACAGCGTCTGCTAGGCTTCTGCTATCCGTCCAGCTTGATGTCAAGTATCTGGGAAAGACAGAAGATTTGTTTGTTTGTTGTTTGTGCATTTTGGGAAAACAAATCACTTGGAATTCCAGTGAAATCTGTTGTCATAAGAGAAAGAAAGAAAGGGTCTGTCTTGTTCTCCAGAAAGCCTGGAACAGAAGGAAGCAAGAGGTTTGGTGAACTCCCTTCTGGAAAAGAAACAAAAAAAGTCAGGCAACTGGGCTGCCAGTTACCATCTCAGGAAGAAGTCAGGAATGATACTAGAGCCATTATGTACTAGCTTTTCAGGACTCTGGAACCTCTGTTACTCCAGCAGATTCATTTTTTAAAATGAATGATGATTAGAAATAAAATCCTTAAAAGGGTCTGTGTTCTGGCTGAGGCTCAAGGAGGGAGAAGGGAGGTGGGGCCACCTTGTTTGACAGCCAGTGTTTGAGGAGCAGAGCCCCCAAGAGCCGTGGTGGCATGGGGTGGGTTGTGAGTGACTGACGATGGTCCCCCAACCTAGTGTGCTTTCTCCAGTTTCTATAAAGTCAGGACTTTAAAGACTTTTTGGTTTCTAGGTAAATGCACAAAATGTGTCCAATTATTTAAAATGTATCCTTACAGCAGAGCAGAGAGTCATCCCTCCGTGGATGTGACTGAGATCCATGATCTAGAGTAGCCCTCTATACACAGCACATGCACCATGAAGCTGAAGACAACACCCCTCCCCCACCCCGGAGCAGCAGACACGACCTGTCCCAGTACTAAAGCAGCTGTTATCTGAGGAGTGTGAGCAAAGGTCTTTTGTTGGTCCTGCTGTGGAAGCTACCTCTTCACGCTCACGGCTACTTCTGGGTCATTGCCCAGCAGCCCGCATGTGCCAGAGGCAGCTCCAGGTGGGATCTGTAACCATGAATCACTCGGTTATGGGGACAGCTTGAGCAGGATGTTTCTTGCTGCCTTTCTCCAAGGGGGTGACGCAGACAATGTGATTTCTCCTTATGTAAGCTGCATGCTGCCTGCCAGTCTACCTGTTTAAAAAGAACTTGTTTATTGGGTTATTCTTTTTGCTGGAATTAACTACCTTAAATATCCATTACATTCTTCAAGGTTAATTTGTGTTCAGGTTTTTCAAGACTTTGGCCATGAAATCAGAGGCAGGAGGGTTTTTGATTTCTATTCTTTGGGGGCCTCTCTCCCTGTTTACTCCTCTGGTAGGAGTCGTCCTGTCTCTCCCTTTGAAGCTCAGACAGAAGGAGGATGTGAATAGAATAGCCTGTAAAAACTGAACGTCACCACTCATTCCTTCAGGCCTGCTGTATTTACAGCATCCATTCATTCATTAAGTAATTATTTAATGAGCACCTACTCTATGCTGAGCACTGGAGATAACCGCAGTGAACAAAACAGTCTCAGCCCTCAGGAAGCTATCCTCTAGTGGAGGAGATAAGTGTGGAATGTAATGGATGCTGTGAAGAAAGACAAAGCTGGATACAGGATTAGACAGAGGTTGGTGGGGAGGTGTTTGTAAGGCCTTACCAACAGCCATGAAAAGAAGAAAAGCAAGAGGCAAAGGAGAAAAGGAAAGATATATCCATTTAAATGCAGAGTTCCAAAGAAGTGCAAGGAGAGATAAGAAAGCCTTCCTCAGTGATCAATGCAAAGACATAGAGGAAAACAATAGAATGGGAAAGACTAGAGATCTTTTCAAGAAGATTAGAGATACCAAGGGAAATTTTCATGCAAAGATGCGTACAGTAAAGGGCAGAAATGGTATGGACCTAACAGAAGCAAAAGATATTAAGAAGAGGTGGCAAGAATACACAGAAGAACTGTACAAAAAGTATCTTCACGACCCAGATAATCACGGTATAATCACTCACCTAGAGCCAGACATCCTGGAATGTGAAGTCAGGTGGGCCTTAGGAAGCATCACTACAAACAAAGCTAGTGGAGGTGATGGAATTCCAGTTGAGCTTTTTTCAAATCCTGAAAGATGATGCTGTGAAAGTGCTGCACTCAATATGCCAGCAAATATGGAAAACTCAGCAGTGGCCGCAGGGCTGGAAAAGGTCAGTTTTCATTCCAACCCCAAAGAAAGGCAATGCCAAAGAATGCTCAAACTACCGCACAATTGCACTCATCTCACATGCTAGCAAAGTAATGCTCAAAATTCCCAAGCCAGACTTCAACAGTACGTGAACCATGAACTTCCAGATGTTCAAGCTGGTTTTAGAAAAGGCAGAGGAACCAGAGATCTGCTGGATCGTGGAAAAAGCAAGAGAGTTCCAGAAAAACATCCTCTTTTGCTTTATTGACTATGCCAAAGCCTTTAACTGTGTGTATCACAACAAACTGTGGAAAATTCTTCAAGAGATAGGACTAGCAGCCCACCTTACCTGTCTCCTGAGAAATCTGTATGCAGATCAAGAAGCCACAGTTAGAACTGGACATGGAACAAATGTCTGGTTGACTGGTTCCAACTTGGGAAAAGAGTAAGTCAAGGCTGTATATTGTCACCCTGCTTATTTCACCTATATGCAGAGTGCATCATGTGAAATGCTGAACTGGATGAAGCACAAGCTGAAATCAATATTGCTGGGAGAAATATCAATAACCTCAGATATGCAGATGACACCACCTTTACGGCAGAAACCAAAGAAGAACTAAAAAGCCTCTTGATGAAGGTGGAAGAGGAGAGTGAAAAAGTTGGCTTAAAGCATAACATTCAGAAAACTAAGACCATGGCATCTGGTCCCATCACTTCATGGAAAATAGATAGGGAAACTGGAAACAGTGGCAGACTTTATTTTGGGGGGCTCCAAAATCACTGCAGATGGTGGCTGCAGCCATGAAATTAAAACACGCTTACTCCTTGGAAGAAAAGTTATGACCAATCTAGACAGCCTATTAAAAAGCAGAGACATTACTTTCCAACAAAGGTTGGTATAATCAAAGCTATGGTTTTTCCAGTAGTCATGTGTGGTTGTGAAAGTTGGACTATAAAGAAAGCTGAGCGCCAAAGACTTGATGCTTTTGAACTGTGGTGTTGGAGAAGACTCTTGAGAGTCCTTTGAACTGCAAGGAGATCCAACCAGTCAATCCTAAAGGAAATCAGTCCTGAATATTCATTGGAGGGACTGATGCTGAAGCTGAAACTCCAATCCTTTGGCCACCTGATGCGAAGAACTGACTCATTTGAAAAGACCCTGATGCTGGGAAAGATTGAAGGTGGGAGGAGAAGGGGACAACAGAGAATGAGATGGTTGGATGGCATCACTGACTCAATGGACATGAGTCTGAGTAAACTCTGGGAGTTGGCGGTGGACTGGAAGACTTGGGTTGCTGCAATCCATGGGGTCGCAAAAAGTCAGACACAACTGAGCGACTGAACTGAACTGCTGGGGAGGTAGGATGATCAGATGGAATTCTCTGGGGACAGAAGGACGTGAGATGAAGAGGCAGCCCAGGCAGCCAGGAGAGCCCAGTGCAAAGGTCGGAAGCACAAGAGTCCTTGTGCTCATGGAATAGCGCTGCTCTCGCAGCAAACGGCGTCACTGAGAATTTGGCAGGAGCTGGTATCTGGCGGTTACCTGAGCAGACCCATTAAGTCCACGAGTTCAAGAGGACTGGCCGAGATCTTGAAATTCCTCTGTTAGTCTTTGGGTTTTGGCCACAAAGGTATATAGGCCCCTGAGAAGTGGCTTTTGTGATTATCATGTCCTGGGACTAAATTTCAGAGCCCTAAGAACAATGGCTTCAGGGAGTCAATTCAGTATCATGTTGGGAAGGCAAAACCACTTTGCAGCTTGTACTATCTGGTAAAGAAGGAAGGGACAGGAAATTGCAGAGTTCCTGTGCTATAGTGGATCATTTATCTTCTGGTGCCTCAGTTTCCTTAATTGTAAAAGATGGGAAATAATACCTACTTAGAGAGACAGTGAAAGCAAAAAAGTGCTTTGGACATGTAAGTATTTGACAAATGTTTGTTCTCACCAGCACTCTGACCTTTATCTAAGAATTTTATTTTAAAGATTTTATTTCTAATCACATTGCGGAAATAGGATGTTTTTAAGAGAAAAAAAAACTTAAGTTTAAAAGTGTTAATAATTTCTGAGAACATGAGCCTACCTCCAAACAACAAAGATGAAGAAAATACACTTATCTTCTTTAATAAGTCTATAAGCAAGAACCACAGAGGTGGTCTGGACCCATGTTTGAATTTGTCCCCGTGAAACCTGCATTTTGTATTATCTGATTGTTTAAAACCAGAGTTTGGAAAATAAGCACCTCCCTAGCAAACACTGATATAGCAGAGTTACTTTACCAGCTCAAACACCAGTGCAGTAGAAACTAATTAATCCTGGAAAGTAAATTCCTCGAAGCCATATTGTCCATAATCAGGAATAGCGTTTAAAGTGAGAAGCAGCTGAACTTCATGGTTAAGAGCACCAGTTCTGCAATCAGACCTTAGTGCAAACTATATGACCTACCTTGGGTTTAACCTCTCTTAGCCTTGGTTTCCTCACCTGCAAAGTAAGGATGATAAGAATGTCTCATTAGGTGGTTCTGATAAGTAAATGAGATCATGCATATAAAGCATTTAATATAATGCTCAGCACTATAGTAGGAGCTTATTAAAATGTTATTAGTGTAACCTGAGTGTACTAAGTCCTGCAACCTTCAGGAGAGTGATACTGAAACAACCGGTCAAAAAAAGCCTCTTGAGAAGGTGAATTTTGAGTCAAGCCCTGAGTGATGCAAAGGACCGAATAGGCCTTGTGAGGCTCTAAGCAATGACTCGGAGTAGAGGGAGAAGAAACACTAAGCGTAAAGGCCACCCCGGGTGTACACAGAGGGCCAGCAGAGTGCCGGGAGTTTGGTGAGGGAAGGGGCTTTGGAAGAAGATGCTGTCCAAAGGGTAATGAGGAAACTTGCAAGCAGGAATAAGAAATCTGGATTTCATTCTAAATATGATGAGAAGTTAAAGTCTGGAGTTTCAGACATCTTGAGTCTAAAATACTCTTTGGCTATTCAGGGAAAATGTTCCGGGCAATTGAATATTGAGCCTGGAGCTCAAGGAACAGGTAGGTAGGGGTTACTCATGCAAATGTATGACTTAACAGCTTTTCATTAACATTTCAAGCCAAAGAACTGAATGGAATGACCTAGGGAAAGATTATAAACAGAGAAGAGGGCTGAGGCCTGGCCAGGGGCTCTGACTTTCAGAGGACAGAAAGAAGGAATATTCAGCTGAGAAGACTGAAAAGGAGCAGTCGATGGGGGTGAATGAAAACTTAAGAGTGAAATAACCTGGAATCCGAGGGCTGAAAATGCCTTCGGAAGGAAAGAAACTGCAGAGAAGCCGAGTCTGATGAGGATGGTGATGTGTCTTCTGGATTCAGCAAGATGGCGGCCAGCAGTAACATTGGGTGAGCAGGTCTGGCGGATTGGTTGGTGGCTACGGAATGCTGACTGAAAAAGGTTGACAAGAGAAGGGAAACTCCCGAGAGAGACTAGGAGAGGAGGAAGCAGAGGCAGAAGGTCTAAGTGTATTAATTTGCTAGGGCTCATAGCAAAGTACCACACACTGGGTGGCTTAAACACTAGACATCTGTTTCCTCACAGTTCTTGAGACTTGGAAGTCCAAGATCAAGGTGTAGGCAGGCAGGGTTGATTTTTTCCTGAGGCCTCTCACCCTGACTTGTAGGTGGTGGCCTTCCCTCTGTGTGTGTCCTAATATTCTCTTCTGGTGAGGGCACCAGTCATATTGGACGGAGGCCCACTCAGACTGCCTCCGTTTAACTTAATCACCTCTGGAAAGGCCTGTTTACGAATGTAGTCACATTCTGAGGTGCTAGGATTTATGGCTTCAACATATGGATTTCAGGGCAATTGCTTATCACTGAAGTGAAGTGAAGTGAAGTCACTCGGTCGTGTCTGACTCTTTGTGACCCTGTGGACTGTAGCCTACCAAGCTCCTCTGTCCATGGGATTCTCCAGGCAAGAATACTGGAGTGGGTTGCCACAGGGATCGAACCCCGGTTTCCTGCATTGGAGGCAGATGCTTTAACCTCTGAGCCACCAGGAAGCCCTGCTTATCATTAAACAATTCCTTTTCAGGAATTTTGCTGTGAAGGGGAGCAAAGGGCTGCACTGGAGGTGACAAGGGAGACAGGGAGGTTTTGTCTATTTTGAATTTTTACTCTGGGAGAAGTTCCAGCCACTGGTGCTGCTGGTGAGAAAGGCATGACAGAGAAGCTGAGACCACTGTGAGGGAGAGAGGGGGTCAGTACAAAGTCCTCAAAGCTCTGAGAGGGGATGGGATCAAGAGGTGTGAAATGACTTACCCAGATCACTAACTTGTGAGTGGTGGGGCTTGCACTCGACCCAGAGACTCATGGTCTTGCCAGCTACATTTCAATACCAGCAATCACTGTAGGAATTCCCCAGGAAAGGAGCAGAGGATCACAATGGAGTAAATACGATCAAGCCTGTACTTACAGCTGCCCCAGCTACCTACTAGTCCTGCACTCAGGGGTTGGCTGGGTCCACAGAAGGGGAAGGAAGAGAAGTAGGTGAGGCACTGTCCGACTGGTCAATGAGCTGAAACACCCCCAGAAAGTCCAGTTCCACCGTGGTTGAATATTTGGAATCTGTGACCCAGAACTGGCCTATTTATTTGAACTGAACTGGGCTTCAGGTCACCACCAGTTTCAGCCAGTTACATCATCAGCTTTTCACATGCAGATTGCTACCCTCTTTCACAAGCCCAATGAGCGCGTGGCTTTGTGATTTTGCTTTTACAAGCTCTCTTATCACGGCATGTGTGTGTTGGAGCCCAGATGTTAAACAAATCAATCAGTAAATAAACCTTGGCTTCACATTTTGTACAAAGTTAACTGACACATGGACACACAGCCTCTATGTCACGGGGTCTCTGAGTGGAAACACTTCATTTTTTTTTTTTAACTGCTTTATTGAGATATAGTTCAACTGTCATAAATTCCCCTCGTTTAAATTGTACATTCACTGATTTTTACTGTATTCACAGAGTTGTTAGCACTTCCTTCCTGACACTGTGGTTTTCACCTGAGCAGACAGGTCACACTCCCCGTGTTGGTACACCTCTGCTATTTTAATCATGGCCAGTTCCTACCCTGAGAAGGTTACCCGAAGGCAAATGTAGGTTTGACTGTGACTTCCCTGTTGCCTAATGAGCCGCTGATGAACTGGCCAAGTTAGCTGGTAAAGACCACTCAATGTCTGTTACGTGGGAGACTGTTGTGGAATAAGTAGATTGAGTGAGCAGGTTTTACTACAGGGAGGCATGGACATTCTACTTGGAACTCAGACAATGAGGTCTCAGTATATTTAATCCAAACAGCAGAACACCAAATCCCTTACATTTGTTCCACATCTTCTTACCAACCCTTTCCCCTAAATGCTCCATTTCATTATCCTCCAAAGTGTTTGTTTTGAAACTACGTATGTCCTCCTTCCTCTCATGGAAACCACCTGTAGCAGCAACCACTGGGACTGCTGCAAACATTTGTTTTTGATAACAGTGTATTTTGAACGTCTGTGGTTTCAATTTCTATTTTTGTCCCTTACTGTCATAACTTTTCAATCTTTTTATGCCTTTTATGGGTAGTTTTGCTTTTCCCAAGCATTTGCAATCTGCTGAATGTGTCAGCTACATAAACTGTGAACTAAGAAATTTATAATTTCAAAAATTAGCTGTCCGTGATTTACAGCTCTCAAGATGTTTCCATCTACAATATTTAAGTTGATCCTCACAACAACTCAATGGTCAGAAAACCAAGGTTTCCTGGCTGGTCAGCAACAAAAGTTATAGTAAAAAATGGGTGATTTGAATTCTAGTCTAGGATTTTCCCCTTCCAGAACACTGGCCATAATATATGACTATGGTTCTCCAACTTTAGCTGAATCAGAATTGTTGAGGGGGCTTGATACAACAGAGATTGTGAGCTCCACCCCCAGCATGTCTGATTCAGTAGGTCTGGGCTGAGAAGCAAGAATGTTATTCACATCCAAGCTCCTTCACTTTCTCCCCTGCCTTCCCCTTCTAGCTTCCCTTGCAGCTAGGGGTGGTCATGTGACATATTCTGGCCAATGAGATGTGAGGAGAAGTCTTGGAAAACTTGTACTTTCCTAATGCAAAGGGACACACTTGGCCCTTCACCCTTCCTACTTCTTCTTGTTTAGAACTTATATGTAGTGCTTGGAGGTACTAGAGCATTTATGACCAACAGGCTGAAACTGGCAGGACAGGAAGCTAGGAAGAGGCTGGGCCTCTGACAGCCCTCGGTTGCTTATCTCCAGATTTCTCTTCAAGTGAGACAAATAAATCTCTGTTTAAGCCACTGTAGTCAGGTTCTCTGTTACTTGTAGTCAAAAGCATACCTACTCAATAGAGAGAAAGAAGGACAGAAAGGTGAATGAGAATCTGGGCACTGCATGAGAAATGGCACTTAACAAGCATTTGTGAGGCCCTATTCTGTAGCTGACATTGTGCCAGGTGAATGAGACATGATTCCTGTTGAAAAGGCCACCATGTAAATACACAAATAATAACACATATGAGTATTACTCAGCCATAAAAAGGAACCATGTTGGATCATTTGTAGAGATGTGGATGAACCTAGAGTCTGTCATACAGAGTGAAACAAGTCAGAAAGAGAAAAACAAATAGTATATGTTAACGCATATGTGTGGAATCTAGAAAAATGGTACAGATGAACCTATATGCAAGGACAGGAATAAAGATGAAGGTGTAGACAACGCACAGGTAGACATGCAGAGGAGAAGGGGAAGAGGGGATGAATTGGGAGATTGCGACTGACATACATACACTACCATATGTAAAACAGCTAACTAGTAGGAATCTGCTGTATACCACAGGGAGCTCGGTTTGGTGCCAAAGAGGTGGGATGGGAGGTGGAAGTGGGAGGGAGGTCCAAGAGGGAGGGAATATATATATATATGCATATATATGCGTGTATGTAAACATATAAGTATGCATATACTTTCATTTCATTGTTCAGCAGAAACTAACACAATGTTGTAAAGCAACTATACCCCAAAAAGTTTAAAAAACAAAAAACATATGACAAGCACAAAGGTGGAAGCAAAATGTTTTGGAAACCCAGACAGAGAATATTTCCTAGGGAGGTCAGCAAAGGCGCCTAGGAGGTGACATTTAGCAAAGTCCTGAAAGAGAAATAAAATTGCCAGAGAAAAGGGAGGTAAAAAAAGCTCTATGTACTGTGTTCCTTCTCACCCTTACCTTTAGGGGCCAGAGGCTGGCCCAGCTGGGGATATATTGGGACAAACTGCCAGCAGAGTCCACAGCTATGCAGGAAACTCAAAGTCCAGTGAACCAGGAGTGAAGTTGTCAGGATTGGCAGGACTCCTTGTCACAGTTCAGGGAGCCAGAAATCCGGGGCTGAAAGACCAGAGCAAGAGATCAGAGGGCACATGGGCAAGGGCGGGCCAGGAACCCGATAAGATGGGCAGAGACTTGCTGCTCAAGCAGGTAAGAAACTTAGGGCACCAAACACCCCATTTCATGATTTCTTATCATTCAACTTCCTTTTCACTCTCAGCCCCCATCCTGTTAGGCTTGCAGGAAATTCAGTCTTAGTCTTTCCTGTGGCTCCCGCCTGCACCCAGGCTCTGATGAAATCCTGGTCTGTTACTCAGCCGGCAGGGCCCTGTGCTCCCCTTTGCTGCTGTCTCTGTGACACACAAACCCCGGCTGCGGGACCCCATCGCCCTGAGATATCATGACCATTTCCACCAACTGCCCCGTATATCCTCCGGTACTTCTGGAAAGCAGGGCTCAGGTCCCTGCTGCTGGCGGGCCCCAGAAGCCCCTCTTTCCTCTCCCCAGGCCGAGGCATCTCTTCTTGGTTTGGAGGAAATCTCTCCCTCTGGTCAGTTTCCACTAGGGAGGAATCCTCCCCACCCCTATCCCCGTGCAGCTCAGCTGACTTAGAGCTGGGGAAAGACAAGCCAGGAGGGGAAGTGTCTGCAAGCCAACCCTGTTCCCCTGTTCCCCCTGCACCACCAAGATCTGGAGCAGACCTTTTAGAATGGGTGAAGGCAAAAGGGGAAATGCAAGGAGAAAAGTTCAAACTTTCAATTATTGGGCCACATGTTAGTGGTGGTGGTGTGGTTTAAGGGACCCCACACACACATCCCAGGAGGTGTGGTGACAGAGTCAGGGAAAGCCTGAGATGTCTGGAGAATGGTGAGTACCTGGGGAGGAGGAGGGGACACCTTGGAGGACCATTTGTAGAATTTGGATTTTATTTTGTTGGCAACAGAATTCAGGGAAGGTCAGTATGCTGTGTTGACACAAAACTTTTCTTTTTTTGGCCGTGCTGCACAGCATGTGAAATTTCCGCAATCAGGGATCAAATCTGTGTCCCCTGCACCACCAAGATCTTTTTTTCTTGTTTGTTTTAAAGGGGCAGCTCTGATGGAAGATAACTTGTGGAGAGCCTGTGCTTGGCCACAGGAATAAGCCAGACAAAGGTGAGTGAGAATTTAAATCCGGGAGACAGAAAAGCGCTGCTACGGTTCTGGGATACAAGCAGCAGAGAATCTGGTCACTGATGGGCTTTGACAAAATAAGGGGAATAACAAACAAAGAGAGAAGTTGAAGGAGAGTCCGAGGTTTCTAGCTGTGGAGACAGAGTAAAGCCATTTACCTGGAGGTGAGAGGACAGAAGGCAGAGGAGGGGATGGGAAGGGTGACGGGGAGGAGAGAACTAAACATATTTAGCACTGGTTTTATGGCAGACATTGTTTCTGTATATTTTTGTCATAAAAACCTACTTATGAAAGTAGTGGTATTATGTTCATTTCACAGGTGAGAAGGCTAAGGCTTAGAGGTGCTGCGGTTCACCCAAGGTTGCTTGGAGAGTAACAGAGTCAGGGTTGGAAATGATACCTGCCTGACCCCAGAATCCACGCCGTCCCCACCTGCTCCTAAGTGCCCCCCAGTGGGGATATCTGAGTCCCTTGGGAGCTTGGGAGATAGGCAGAAGGTGCAGGCATCAGTCTGGGAGTCTTTATGATGTAGATAGTTCCTGAAACAGTGGGAGCAGATGAGACCAGCTGGGAGAAGTGCGTGGCGCAAAAAGAGAAGACAAGGGCAGACCCTGGGGAAGTTCACAGTTAAGGGCTGCACCAGCCCCACCGCTGACAGCAGATCTCCATTTTCTCATAACAGAAGGCCTGGCGGGGCTCTCAGCACGTTGGCTGCATTGGAGAGCCAGGCGCTCGGTTTCCCTCTCGCCCTATTTAATGCGTGCATTTCCTCCTCGAATTTACCTCAATCCCCAAACGGCTGCTTTCGGTCCGCTCTCCCATTTCAGGCAGAGGGAAAGCGGAAGAGGCTGAGAGAAAAGTGTATCTTCCCGCCAAGTGAGCCTGCTTTTAAGAAAGTCTTTCTAGGAGACCTACTCCATAATTGCTGCTTACATTGGCCAGAATTTAGCCACTTGACCTAGCTTCAAGGGAGGCGAGGCGATGCAGTTCTTTAGATAGGCCTCTTAGGGCTCCAACTAAATTGTGGTTCTTTAAAAAAAGTTTTTTTTTCTTTTCTTTTTGGCCACGCTGGGTCTTCATTGTCGCAAGCAGGTTTTCTCGGGTTGCGGTGAGCCGTGCGCGGGGGCTACTCTCTAGTGGCTGTGCTCAGGCCTCTTATTTCTGCAGCTTCTGTTGTTGCAGAGCCTGGGCCCTCTGGCATGCAGCTTCCCCAGGTGTGGCTCTCCGGCGCTAGCGCACACAGGCTCAGGAGCCGTGGCGCATGGGCTTAGTTGCTCCATGGTATGTGGTATCTTAGTTCTGGGCCAGAAATCAAACCCTGCACTGGCGGGTGGATTCTCAACCAACGGACCGCCAGGGAAGTCCTAAATTGTGGTTCTTTTGGTTGAGAAGAAGGGAGAGTGGCAACTGGGTAGACAGCTGTAACCTCTGCTGTGATGAGGTAGGCAGAGGAAAGAAGAGAAAGAACATGCGGGGGTAGGGGAGAGAATGACGCCAAAACAAATGTAATAGTTAGGATGCTTTTAATTTCAAGCTATTGAAAACTCAGCTGAAAATGGCTTAAACTTTGCTCAGATAACCAGAAAAATGTAGAGGAGAGCACGTATGTTGGCTGGGGCTCTGGTTTTGCATATTTTCCTGGCTCTGCCCCCTCTTCACTGGCCTTGCCTCCTACTTGGCTTCGCAAAGGGTAGTGAAATGGCTGAAATAGTTCCAGACTCACACATGCACACCACATTGTCCAGAGCAAGACAAGCCATCTTTTTAGCAAGAGTCCTGAAATTCATTCATTCACTCAAAAGTATTGCTGGGTAATGTGGAATGCACTTTTCTAGATGTTGGGGATGATGTCAGTCAAGCAGATGGATTCTGGCCCCACTGGACTGTTTGAGTCATCTATTGCTGTGTGACATATTTTTCCAAAATTGAGTGTCATAAGACAACTAACATTTGTTATTTCCCAGTTTCTGTGGATCAGAAATTTGGCCATGGCCTGACTGGGGGACCCTCCTAAGACTGTAATCAAGGTATCAGCTGGGGCTGCTGGGGGGACCTGTTTCCTGCTCATTTGTGTGCTGTTAGCCTCGGGTCATCACTGACTGTTGGCCGGAGACATCCGTTCCTGGCAATGTGGGGCTGTCCCTGGGCTGAGGGTTGAGGCAAGGAGAGGTAGGATAATTAGTGGTTTCTGTAACCTAATCTTGGAAGTGACCTCCCATTATCTTTTCCAGGTTTCCTCTGTTTTGTAATAAGTCGCTAGGTTAAGCTTACCCTCAGGGGGAGGGTATTACCTCAGGGCATGAGTACTGGAAGGTGGGGGTCATGGAGAACCACTGTGAGGCTCTCTACCCCAGGGCTGTATTCTAGTCAGTGGAAATGGACAGCAGACACAGTATATCCTATGTAAGTGACAACAAGTGTAATGAAGGAGAAAAATAAAGCAGAGTGAGTTCTCATGAGACGACTCTTGAGTAGCGTCTAAAGTGGCCAAGGAAGTGAGCCATGGATGTCTGCAGAGGAGCATTTCAGGAGGAGCCCAGGGCAGGAGCAAATTCCCTAAGGCAGGAGGGTGCTTGGCGTCTTTAAGGAATCACATAACCAAAATGGCTGGAGCTGAGTGAGCAAGGAAGGAGAGAGAGGCAGGGTGGGAGGCGGATTATGGATGGACATACAGGACACGGTAAAATCTTACTGGAAGGTTCTGAGTGGTGGTGTGACATGATCCTCCTTACTTTTTAAAGGCTGTGAGGTGTGTAAAACAGATGATACAAGGGTCAAGAGTGAAAGCTGGGATTCTACAACAGTAGCTCAGTGGCACCCCACTCCAGTACTCTCGCCTGGAAAATCCCATGGATGGAGGAGCCTGGTAGGCTGCTGTCCACAGGGTCGCTGAGGGTCGGACATGACTGAGCAACTTCCCTTTCACTTTTCACTTTCATGCATTGGAGAAGGAAATGGCACCCCACTCCAGTACTCTTGCCTGGAAAATCCCATGGACAGAAGAGCCTGGTAGGCTGCAGTCCATAAGGTCATTAAGAGTTGGACACAACAGAGCGACTTCACTTTCACTTTTCACTTTCATGCATTGGAGAAGGAAATGGCAACCCACTCCAGTGTTCTTGCCTGGAGAATCCCAGGGATGGGGGAGCCTGGTGGGCTGCTGTCTATGGGGTCGCACAGAGTCTGACGCGATTGAAGCAACTTAGCAGCAGCAGCTCAGGTGGGAGATGATGGCGTCTCGAGTTGGGTGGAAGTGGGCAGGATGCCAGACAGGTTTAATAAAGCTTGTGGATAGACCGGATTTAGGGTGTGGCAGAGAGGAGTCAAAGACAACTCAGGCTTCTAGTGTGAGCATCTGTGAGGCTGGGCTTGCCAGTTGCTGGGATGGGAATGGAGGACAAGTCTGGGAGAGTAAACCAAGGATCTACCTGCGGCCATGTGAAGTTTGAGGTGCCCTTTAAATATCCAAGTGGAGATGTTTGCAGAGGAAGTTGGAGTCTGGAGTTCAGGGGTGAGATCTAGGTTGGCAAGAGAAATTTGAGAGTCATCAGCATCAAGTTGGCATTTAAAGCTGCGGGACTAGATGAGATTACTCACCTGGCAAATATGCCTCAGTGGACAAGACATCCTTCGGAAATTTTGGACATGGGAGAATGAGGAGGATCTAGTAAAGGGGCAGAGGCAGAGGAAAGGCAGAAGGAGAATCCAACGAGAAACAATGGATGGTGCTGGGGAGGTAGGCAGCAGGCTCCGTGTCGGGAGCCACAGCAAAGTGGTGCTGTCCACCTTCCAGATGCCTCCAGGGGGTCAGGGGGTGGGGCACGGGACTTGAAAGGTGGTAGAAGGTCACTGATGACATTAGCAAAGTCAGTTTGCAAAGCATCCTGGAGTCAACAGCTGGATGATGGTGAATTTTGGAAACAGTGAAGTTTAGGAAGAGATCCCTTGGGACCCATTGGGTCCCACTGGGTGTGACCCTCTCTTTTAAGAATTTCAATGTGAGAAACAATAACAGCATGAGGGAAAACACTCATTAAATTATTAAAAATTGGTAAATGTCTCTATCAACAAAAACACTGTAAATTAAAACAGCCGGCAGAAAGAAGGAAACCTCTTCGTAAATATAACAAGTATTAGAATCTTTATAATGGAAAAAAACTCATGCAAACCGATAAAAAATATACTAAGACCCTAACAGATAAATGGACAAAGGACTTGAACAGGCTGTTCACAAACGAGGAAATAAGTAAACAAAGATAAAGAAAAATGTTTGGCACCATTAGCCAGAAAAGAAATACAGAGAAAAACCACAGGATGACGTGTTTTAAACTATCAAATTAGCAAAAAACTGTTTATACCCTTTAACATAGTAATTCGAGCTTCAGGGAATCCTAAGAAACTAAGCCAAAACGCAGACGAAAGACCTGGCCGTAGCTTTATTTACAGTAGTTCATAAGAGGAAATAATCCAAATGCTGATACCAAAAGAATGACGTGGAAAGTTTTGGTACATTCATAAGTGGAATATTAATCAACCATGTATACCACATATACCCAAAATGAGACGAATTTAGGGCAACTGTGTCTTAGTCCATGTGGGCTGTTAGAACAAAATACCAGAGACTAAACCGGACAACGGAAATTGAATTCTCACAGTTCTAGAGGCTGGAAGCCTGAGACTAGGGTGCCAGCAGGGTGGCAGAGGGGGCAAGCTAGCTCTTTGGGGCCTCATATGGAAGAGCCCAGAGCCCATTCATGAAGGCTTTACCTTTGGGGCCTAGTCACCTCCCAAAGGACACACCCCCTGGTGTCATCACTCGGGGCGTAGGTTTTCAACATATTGATTTGCGGGGGGAGGGGACACAAACATTCAGACTATAGCATACTGGAAAAGACTTGGATCATGTTAACTGAAAAAAAAAAAAAGCAAGACTTGAAATGCTGCCTATCTTATATTCTCACCTAAGGGGAAAATATTTATAGAAAAAAGGAAACCCACCACAGTGTTCTCACAGAGGCAGCCTGGCTGCCTTGTTTCCTGCTCCAGACCTTTGCTGATCTCTCTTGGTCAAGTCCTGGGATTACAAAGATAATTCCGAAAATTCTGCCCTCGAGGAATTTGCATCTAATCAAAATTTTAAAAAACTGTTTTGTGAGAGTTAACAATAAAGCCTTAAAAGATATGAAAAGAAGTGGGGGAATTCCCGGGCGGCGCAGTGGTAGGGACTCCATGCTTCCACTGCCGAGGGCCTGGTTTCCATCCCTGATCCGGGAACTAGGATCTGACAAGATGCGCGCGGCAAGGCCAAGAAGAAAAAAGAAAATGAAATACTGGTATCTCAAAATATCACAGCAAAAGTGAGTCCAGCCACAAACTGGACGTCAGCCACACAGACGGGCCTTTGGTAGCCCTGTCCAGAGCTGCAGTTCCACGGTTAAAGGTAATAGGGCGTTGGGCGTGCAGACTTAGCTGTCAGTTAACAGAGAACCAAGTGCTGGAGTTGATATGGCCTTGACCCCAAGAGAAGAATCGAGGAACAGCTAATGAAACTGGAAAATGAAGCTGATGCTTCTTAGCAGGACGTATTAGTTAACTTCCTGCTCTAAGAGGTCTGGTGCCCAGGAGTACCTGAAAGCAAAGACGAGTCATTATTCCTCCTCTGGGGCTCCTTCTCCATCCCACCTGTTTGACCAAGACTGGCTTGGAGTTCTTACTGTTCTGTCGGGGTCATTGCTGCTGGGAGTGCTGCTCTTTTCAGATTTCTCATGGGTGGAAAAGACAGAGAACCATACCTTCTATTCCTACAGTCCTTTACATAATTTCAAAAAAAAAATTCTGGCTCACCAGCAAATTGAAGAATGGTGTTGGTGGTCGTGAAACCAATCATGTTATTTATTTTCTGATAGGGCCATCTCAACCTTGAGTCCTTCACCTATCAAAATGCAGCCATCTGACAAATACTAAGTAAGAAAAATAATGGCTCCGATAATATCGGGGAGAAAACTCTCCTGGAAAGCTGTGTTCCAAAAGGTGAAAGAGAGTATTTTCAAAGTGGTTAAGTGTTTTAGTCCTAGCGAGATCGATTTAGAGAGCAAAGGTAAGATCTTTAAAAGAGATCCTAAAGGTCAACCTAAAGGAAAATGAGTTCGTTTGTAAAAGTAAGTTACATTTAAAACATTCAGTTCTCAAGAGGAACTGTCAGTAACTACCGTGTAATGAGGACTCAAATGTTTAGAAACAAACTGCCTGGGTTCAAATCCTGGCTCTGCCTCTTACATTATATTGATAGCTGTGTGACCTTGAGCAAGTTACTTAATTTCTCTGTGTCTCAGTGTTTCCCTGTAAAATGGGAACAAAGATAGAACCTACCTCATAAAGTTGTAATGAGGACTAAATGAGTTAGTATTTTGTAAATAGCTCTCAGCAGTACCTGATATGAGCCTTGCTGCATAGTGAAAGTGGAAGTCGCTCCGTCGTGTCTGACTCTTTGCGACCCCTCAGACTATACAGTCCATGGACTTCTCCAGGCCAGGATACTGGAGTGGGTAGCCTTTCCTTTCTCCAGGGGATCGCCCCAACCCAGGGATCAAACCCAGGTCTTACACATTGCAGGCAGATTCTTTACCAGCTGAGTCACAAGGGAAGTCCAAGAATACTAGAGTGGGTAGCCTATCCCTTCCTTAGGGGATTTTCCCAACCCAGGCATCAAACCGGGGTCTCCTGCATTGCAGGCAGATTCTTTATCAACTAAGCTCTCATGCTTGTTAAATAAAATCATGAATAAACTAAAAGTAAATGCTATTTTTTCTTGCTATCACTTGTTTAAATAGCAATCACCCCCAAAACAAGCACATGAAATACTTCCCTAGTGACAGTGTATTGAAGTCTTATTCATCTAGGTTTCTTCTTCCTCTAGCTGTCCTGTTCTCCCCCTTTCAAGCAGGTAGCTTTGCTCTCATGTGTCTTTGGCCAAAGGGATTCATTTGGAGCAGGAAGCCCCAGGGATGAGAAGGTGACTGAATCCAGGGGCTCTTCCAGCCTTTAAGGAAAGCCTAAGCCTGTCGATGGGTGGTACTGAGTGTCCCCGGAGTGGTGGAGGTGGCTGAGGCCTGCGAGTATAAGAAAAGAAGAGACGGGGAGAGTTTCCGGAGATGGCACCAGCAGCTGGAGCCGGTGCAGAGCCTCAGGCGGTGGCTGTCCCTCAGTGAGGGATAGCTGTGCTGTGTGCTGGGGAAGGAAGCACCATCTTCCCGTGCCTTGTGGCCCAGAAGTTATGCACTCCAGACTCCTGGGATCTTGGACTAAGACAATGTCAGCCTTGACTGTGAGAGCACAATGGTTAGTGCTGACCAATAGAAACATAATTCGAGCCACATTTGTAATTTCAGTGTTTCGAGCTACTAGAATCTAGTTCAGTTCAGTCGCTCAATCATGTCCGACTCTTTGAGACCCCATGAATCACAGCATGCCAGGCCTCCCTGTCCATCACCAACTCCTGGAGTTCACTCAGACGCATGTCCATCAAGTCAGTGATGTCATCGAGCCATCTCATCCTCTGTCATCCCCTTTTCCTCCTGCCCTCAATCCCTCCCAGCATCAGGGTCTTTTCCAGTGAGTCAACTCTTTGCATCAGGTGGCCAAAGTATTGGAGTTTCAGCTTTAGCATCAGTCCTTCCAATGAACACCCAGGACTGGTCTCCTTTAGGATGGACTGATTGGATCTCCTTGCAGTCCAAAGGACTCTCAAGAGTCTTCTCCAACACCACAGTTCAAAAGCATCAATTCTTTGGCTAGACACCTTAAAAACACACACACACACACACACATTAAAGGACACAGGTGAAATTAATTTTAATAATATATTTTATGTCTAAAATATTATCCTTTCGACATTACTGAGATGGTTTACTTTTTATTTTCTGTGGGCCTGTGAAAGCTGTTATGGCGTTCACACTTACAGCGTATCTTCATCCAGACTGGCCCCATTTCCAAGTGCTCAGCAGGCACGTGTGGTTGCTGGCTACCATATTGGCCAGGCCAGGCTAGAGGCTCTTGCTTTCCTGGTTGCAACAAGCTTCCTGGATTCGAGTATGACTCTGGACAGGGAAAAAGATTCTGAATCGTTTACCCAAGAGGTATTTATGGAATTCCTACCATGTGCTAGGCCCATCATTCCCCAAATGTGAGTCAAGGAGTCCTTGCAAGCTGCAGTGAACTCAAGGAGGCTTCAAGGAGTGTTTGACATTTTTGAGGGAAGCCTGTTGAACACCAGGCACTACTAATTCAAGGAGGTTCCGTTTCAATATTAGGCCAAACTATATTCCTTTCAGATGCCATCCATCTTTGCAAAGCTGGGTTCTCAGCAGTTGCTGTGATAAAACGCTCAAGTTCTATAGGGAAATCAGTGTGAAACAGGAAAGGAGGGTGACAATGAAAAGGGATTGGGAATCAGAGTTAGGTTGAGTAAAAGGGAATTTATTAATAGAAGGTGATATTTCTTACACGCCAGACGTTGTAGACATTAATTTATTATATACCTGTGCTGGGCTGTGAGCTGTTATTTTAAGAGAAGATTTATTTTAAGGGGTGCTAGTGGAAGTGAGGAAGGAAGATATCTTCATGAGAAGTCTGGTAAGTCCTTCCATTAGGCCTCAGGGCTAGAACAGGACACTGGTGTCTCTGCACCTGTGGAGACTGGTCACTGGTCAGGAACTGGAGGTCACCTGAGACATGGCTCAGCTCTCTTGACTGGGTCACCTCCTTACCCCTTTGCACCAAGAGTGAGTTGATTTCCAACCAGAACCAAATCTGTTTCTCTTCTGGGTGTCTTTTGGTTCTGTTCCTGAAAGAGTCAATTCCTAGGCAGATTGATGAGAAGTCTGGGGTTCCTGAAGAGGCGTAAAGGGTCTGGAATTTTCAAGGAGGAGAAAAGGACAAACCTCTTTTTTTTTTAAGCCCAGACCTGATCATTGTGCAACAAAATAACTCATCTTGCTCTAGGATATGTTTTGCCTTAACAATGATTATATAACAGCAATGTACACTGCTTGAGGAAGTCCCTCAGTTGTGTCCAACTCCAGGCAAGAATACTGGAGTGGGTTGCCACTTCCTTCTCCAGGGGATCTTCCCCACCCAGGGATCGAGCCCAGGTCTCCCACATTGCAGGCAGAAATACAGTCTCTCAGAAAACCTCCTATAGTGACACAGAACTTCAGATCCAAGTACTAACATCAAAGATTTCAAGGGAGGAAAGGAAGCCAGGTTGAAAGAAGAAGGGGGAGGAGGCGGGAG
>SJYV01023027.1:94595-108640 GCA_006410875.1 Neotragus pygmaeus
TGTCACTGCCCCGGTTCTGATCTTGTGCTGGTTTTGTAAGGTGTCACCACTGGGGGGAACTGGGAAAGCACGCCTGCGACCTCTGTGCTATCCCTTAAAACTGCCTGTGATCTCAAAATTAAAAAGTTGAACCAAAAAACTTATTGCTGGAATGTCTGCTATACTTCCAGATAGAAATCTCATGCAGATTAGTGGGTTATCAGTGAGGGCCCGGCCAGGATGTCTCAGGTTCAAGTTTACTGGTGGATGGAATTTTTCAGAAGGTCTTGTTAGACTCACAGTGCTAGTGGCCTTCCAAAACTAAGTTTATTCCCTTTATCATTGGCAAAATGAAATCCAGTGTATATAAGATATCTGGAGAAAGCTGCATACATTGAGATGATTTTACAGCCCTAAAAGTGGGAATCAACAGGGTATTGAAAATATGCAAAATATATGTATGTAGCAAGAGTTCGTGGCTATAAACCAGTTTGGACAATGCGTCACCTGTGTGTTTCACCTCTCAGTTCTCAGAGAGAGAGCAGCTTCCGGTTAGTGACCGAGACACGGTTGCAGTGGTGGCTGGCTCCTTTGGAAGGCAGACTCAGTGGCCATCTGTTGAGCACCTTCCCTGCACTGGGGGCCATACAGTATCTGGTTTAATCTTCAGCCCTGTACTGGAAGGTGGGTGTATTACTCCCAGAGCAGATTCTGAGTCTCTGAATGCTTCAGTGAAACCATTTGCCTCTAGCATTGACCTGAGCTTCAAACCCAAGGCATTACAGGATAAAAAGGAGCAAGTGCCAGCCTGGAAGTCAAACCTAGGTCTCCAGAAAGCCAGCTCCTGGCTGCTACCCCTCCTGCCTACCAAGATCATCACCTGTGTGTATGTGCCAGTCCTAGCTGTGCCATCCAAATGCTGAGTTACTCCAAGGAGAGGGCAAGCGTCTCTCCGCCCTCCTCTAGCTGCCGGGGTCAGGCAGACAGGGAGGTGGGTGAGATGGAGGTCCCCTTTCATTCACACTCTGCACGTGGCTTTCTTGAGTCATAAAGCTGTCCTAACTAATCATTTTAGCCAGATTTTACCTTCCTAGGGTGACGTGGGGAAGGAGAAGAGCAAAGATGAAGGTACGGTGAGATGTCTACTGAACTATTCCTTCTCCCAAGGTCTCCAAGTGTACCCTCACGGAAAGTTTCAGAGGTGCCTCCTAGGCCCCCACTTCAAATCCTGCCAAGACTCAGGCAGAGATGAGCCAGGGCAGTAAGACAGAATTCACAGATCTCCCGTGAGCTGCAGCTGCTGGTCACCTGGAAACTGTCTTGGTTGACCTTGTCTGGAGACTTCCGTGTGGTGCTCTGTGGCTACACGTATACGGTGTAGGGCCAGGAATAGAGAAAGAGAAAGAGAGAAGGCAGGAGGGAAGAAGGAGGCTGAATGAATTCTGGGAACTTAATCATCTGAAGAGACAGCCTTCAAGGTTGTGTCCAGTCTGATATTCAGACCATTATTAATTTTTTCTGTCAACAATCGTTTATTTTCATCATCTTTAGCTGATTCTCGCTAACGATCATCATTGTCTCACAGCCTCGTGTTTTCATTTCATGGAAATAATTCCTGACAGAACAGCTGAAATCAACCTTGTCTGCACATTGCAATCACTGGGAACACCAAGAATACTGACGCTTGGGTCTAATCCTAAGGAATTCTGACATAACTAGGGGATAGCGAGGTCTGAGAAGGGAAGTTGCTCAGTCGTGTATGACCCTTTGCCATCCCATTGACTGTAACCTACCAGGCTCCTCCGTCCATGGCACTTTCCAGGCAAGAGTACTAGAGTGGGTTTCCATTTCCCTCTCCGGAGGATCTTCCTGACCGGGGGATCGAACCCAGGTTTCCCGCATTGGGGGCAGACACTTTACCCTCTGAGCCACCAGGGAAGCCCGCCTATTGAGGTCTGGGGAGCAGAGGACATGCCAGCTCCCTGGTGGTTCCAGCGTGCAGCTGGGGCCGTTGTCTCTGAGGATCTGAAATCCCTAATTTTCAGTTCTCATTGAGCTGCTGACTGTTGTCTCAGGTCCAAGTTCCTCCTCGTGTGGAGGTTTTGGATGGTGTTAGCCGTTTTCAGAGGCTGGGTGAGCTCACCTTCTACCCCCGGGGTTCCACCCCTTCCTACACCTCTGTGGTCTGACTGCATCAGTTCCCATGTAGACATTATGACATGGTGTGTCTCGGCTTACCATGCAGTTTTCCTCCTCCACCTCCTTAAGGATTGCTGCCCAGCCATTCTGGAGTGGGCCCTTGTTTTTCTTCAAGAGTGGCTCTATTATCTTTCACTTTCCCCCTTCTCTTTCTTCCATCCATTCCTTCCCTCTCCCTGACTTCCTTCTTTCTTTCCTTTCCATACCTTTAAAAATGTCTTCTCAGGGTCTTAGGAGAAAGTGGAGATTTCAGCATGGGTTTAGTCCACATTCTTAAAATCTGGTGATTTTACTTTTTAACCACATGCACGTCTGTGTTATTTGTGTTATTTCCCCACGAATGTATTGCTTTTGTAATATCTTTTAAAATATTTTTATGAAAAGTTATTATATGCATAAAGTCCAGGTAATAATCTGGAAAAATGTTTATGATACAGTGTGAAGGAAAAAAGAAGAACTATGTGCAGGAGAATGACAGCAGTGAAAATAAGACAAACTATCCATGGAAGACAGACTAGGATGAAGTCCATAAAAAATAGCGGTTTTGTTTACATGGTGAGATTGTATGATTACCTTTTTATTCTTCATATATTTATGTGTTATATATGGATATTTTTAAAGAGCATACTTCTTTCATGATGAGTGGGAAAATTGAACCACTCATTTTAAAGGAGATTAGTCAACTGTAGAAATTGCCTGCTTTAAGAAATGGTCTATGGGAGACACCCAGGCTCAAAGAAGCTGACTGGGGTGTATCCTGAAGGCGGTGTGTCTCAGAAGAAAACTAACACCCTCAGGTGTCCTGTGATATCTCAGGCATGAAGCCCTGCCTTAGTGGATATTTGTTTGCCTCTCTTCCCCGCTTTTCCAGCAAGAGTGCTTTTATCTGTTTGGGCATCCCGTCATCAAACTACAAAGTGCTGAGCTCCACCTTTGTCTCAAGAGTCACAGCACACGATCAAGGCCCACAGCAGTCAGCGTGTCACATTCCTTTTGCCTTGTGATTGGCCAAAAGTGAGCAAGTGATTAAGCCAGGTAAACTGAAGCCACCAACTGCTAAGAGGCTCTTTTTTCTCAGGTGGAACTTGAACTTGAACTTTGTTGGTTGCAATAGCTATAGCCATCTTGCTTCCCAGTGGAGCCTGAGAACTCAGCAGCATACAGAGTGGAGGAGATGATCTGAACTCCAGCTTAAGCTTGATGAGGCCAGCTCTTCTGCCCTTTGATTTTTCATTTATGTGAGTTGACACATTTCCCAAGTCAGGCTGAGTTGGGCTTTTAGATACTTATAACCAAAATAGTTCTACAAACTGTGCTTGTGGACATGCACTTTAAAAGGAGGACTACAGAATAAGTAGCTCAGTTAGTAAAGAATCCTCCTGCAATGCAGGAGACCCTGGTTCGATCCCTGGGTCAGGAAGATCCACTGGAGAAGGGAATACCTACACACTCCAGTATTCTGGCCTGGAGAACTCCATGGACTGTATAGTCTGAGGGGTCACAAAGAGTCAGACACAGCTGGGCACCTTTCACTTTCACAGAATCAGAATGTGTTGCCGTCTAGCCACTGCTTTCTTAAGAGAGCTGATGCTCTGATTCCTGACCTCCACCCCTATTCCTTGGGCAGATGTGTCTCCCCCGTGGAGAAACAGTTATTCATTCGGTTAGCCTACCTTGATGAAAATATCTCACCATGGCACCCAGCTCTGATTTCTGACCCCAGATTTACTAAACTGTCCTCTGACCTTCCCTTTGGCCCCCTTGATTGGGCTGACGACTAGGTAGGCACGCTCCCGTTGCCCACAAACACACTGGCATGACGTGTCCGGTCAGCCTCCTGTGGATTCAGTTAAGCAATTGGTTGCTTAACCTTGACATTCTGACTACAAGGCTGAGAACAGTCCCAGCTTCGTGGTGTTCACCATGACACAGAGAAGCCAATCAACCTTCTCCCTATATCCACTGTACAGCACAGGGAACTGTATTCAACATCTTGCTAAGTCGCTTCAGTCATGTCCGACCCTGTGACTCCATGGACGGCAGCCCACCAGGCTCCTATGTCCCTGGGATTCTCCAGGCAAGAACATTGGAGTGGGTTGCCATTTCCTTCTCCAGTGCATGACAGTGAAAAGTGAAAGTGAAGCTGCTCAGTCGTGTCCAACTCTTAGCGACCCCATGGACTGCAGCCCACCAGTCTCCTCCATCCATGGGATTTTCCACTCAAGAGTACTGGAGTGGGGTGCCATTGCCTTCTCTGATTTGACATCTTAGGATAAACCATAATGGAAAAGAATGTGTGTAAATGTATAAACCTGACTCACTTAGTTGTATAGCAGAAATCAACACAACAATTAAATCGACTAGAGTGATAATAAAAAATAAATTTAAAAAGTCTCTTTACTGTATTATCTCTTTTTAACTTTGACAAGATCACTCACATAAAAAGTGGCCAGAGTGTGAATGTCTAGTATGTGGCCCTGACAACACAAGTGGGTTCTGGCACATGGTAGACTTGGATTTGATCCTCCTGGTTTTGGTACAGTCCTGGACAGGACCCCATCCCCCCTAAACCTCTGGGGCTTTTTTGTTTGTTTGGTCTTTTTGGGCGAGCCATGCAACACAATGGATCTTACTTCCCCAACCAGGGATCGAACCCATGCCCCCTGCAGTAGGAGCACTGGAGTGCCAGGGAAGTCCCCTAAACTTGTTTTGATTCCTATTGATATGCTACGAAGTGGAGACAATGCTTTCCTCAGGGGTNATATTCAGGACTGATTTCCTTTAGGATGGGCTGGTTGGATCTCCTTGCAGTCCAAGGGACTCTCAAGAATGTTCTCCAACACTACGGTTCAAAAGCATCAATTCTTCAGTGCTCAGCTTTCTTTATAGTTCAACTCTCACATCCAAAACTTGATCTTCTGGTTTCTGCCGTCCCCAGGCATGGCTCTGTCCGGCGGGTCATGCCCAGTCATCTCTGAACTGTGGCGCTTCTCCTAAGTGCCTTGGTTTTGAGGGTCCATCCAAGTTGAATGTACAGCCGTAAGCTCTGCACGGGAGCTTTCAAGAGCTAGTGGGTTTGTCAAGGTACCAAATGTGGTGGGTTGAATGGCAGCTCTAAAGACACGTCTATGTTCTAATCCATGGACTCTGTAACAGTGAAAAAATTAGGCTTATTTGGAGAAAAGTTCTTTACAGATGTAATTAAGTTAAGGATCTTGAGATAAGATTATCCCGGATTAACCACATGGAAGCTAAATCCAATGGCAAGTGTCCTTGCAAGAGGCACACAGATGAAAAGACACAGAGAGAAGGAGGCCATATGAAAAGAGGCAGACATTGGACCGATGAAGCCACAGGCCCAGGGACGCCTGCAACTGCAAAGATATGACAAACCTAGACAGCGTATTAAAAAGCAGAGAAATCACTCTGCTGACAAAGGTCTGCATAGTCAAAGCTATGATTTTTTCCAGTAGTCTGTATGGATCTGAGAGTTGGACCATAAAGAAGGGCTTGAGGGCCAAAGAATCGATGCTTTCAAACTGTGGTGCTGGAGAACACACTTGAGAGTCCCTTGGACTGCAAGGAGATCAAACCAGTCAATCCTGAAGGAGATCAACCCTGAATATTCACTGGAAGGACTGATGCTGAAGCTGAAGCTCCAGTACTTTGGCCACCTGATGTGAAGAGTCAGCTCATTAGAAAAGACCCTGATGCTGGAAGGCAGGAGGAGAAGGGGACACCAGAGGATGAGATGGTTGGATGGCATCACCGACTCAGTGGNGGACAAAGAGGGTTCACTCACCAGACTTGAGGCTTTGCAGATCCTGTTCTAGACCCCAAGAGGAGTTCCCTAGCTACAGCAGACTGAAGGAAGAGTCGTGAAGTTTGACCACTTATTGTCTCTACTGACACAGTAGTGTTTGAATGACATTTTAAAGAGTGGACTCTACGACTAAACGCAGATGTGGAAGGGGACAGAATCCCAGGCTGAGGGAACTGTGTACAAAGATGGGAAGCAGGAAGGTACAGGGTGAGTTTGAGGGTGTGGCTATATTACAGTGTTTGTGAGGAAGGCGATTTAGGAGCTGGAAGAATCTTCAGTTGACATCATGGGGCAGAGGTCTGCCGACAGACCTGTCTGGTTACCTTCTGCCTTGCCTGACACTGCTAGTTGCCTACGCAAGTCATTCCCGATGTGTTTTCCTAGCTGGTAGAACTGCCTCCCTCTCTAAAGGCTGAAGTTGCCAGATATTCATCACTAGACTCTCCTGCAGCTAAGGGATAACCATGTGATTCAACTCTGGCCAAAAGAAACTAAAGGGAAATCCGCAGGCGGACTTATGGAAAGAGTTCCTCCTTAATGAAAAAGACTCTAAAGCAAAAGCTTCTTTACCTTTGAACAAAGCTGTACCACAGTGTGAGGTTTGGAGCTGTGGCAGCCATCCTGTGACCATGAGGGCACAAGCTGTGGATGAAAACCAAGGTGTTGAGGATGGCAGATGAGGAACATGAAAAGTGATTTAGTCCTTGAAGACATCATTATGCCACTCTGCTTATGATACCCTGTATTTGGAAGCTTATGTTGTGTGATATTGACACGTTTTCCTTATTAAGTCATTTTTATTTTCTTAACCCCTGGGTTAACATCAGCCCAGAAAGCAGGAGAGAAAATACAGTTGTCCTGTGTATCTGTGTGGGATTGGTTCAGAACCCTGCTGCTCCCAAGCACACACACACATGCACACACTCCATTACAGATACCTAAATCTGGGGATGCTCAGATTGTATACAACCTACACACATCATCGTGCACACTTTAAATACCTCTGGATCCCTTATATTACCAATGCAATGTAAATGCTGAGCTTCCCTGGGGGCTCAGAGGTTAAAGCATCTGCCTGGAATGCGGGAGACCCAGGTTTGATCCCTGGGTCAGGAATATCCCCTGGAGAAGGCAACAGCAACCCACTCCAGTACTCTTGCCTGGAGAATCCCATGGAGGGAGGAGCCTGGTAGGCTACATTCCATGGGGTCACAAAGGACATGGTAAACTCAAATTTTGCTNGAATGCGGGAGACCCAGGTTTGATCCCTGGGTCAGGAATATCCCCTGGAGAAGGCAACAGCAACCCACTCCAGTACTCTTGCCTGGAGAATCCCATGGAGGGAGGAGCCTGGTAGGCTACATTCCATGGGGTCACAAAGGACATGGTAAACTCAAATTTTGCTTCTTGAAATTTTGTGGGGTTTTTTTTCAAATATTTTTGCTGCCTGACTTGTTAAATCTGTGGATTCAGAACTATGGATATGGAAAGCGGACTGTAAATAATCCGCCAACTTACATTATTTCTCCTTTGCAACCTTAATTTTTTTAACTGAATATTTAGAACTTACAAGTATGTGTAAAGCGTAATAACAATTCTTTTGTATTTCTGAAAAATTTCATGTCTAGCCAAATCATGCATGAAAAGTACAAGTACTTATGGGAAAAACAGAAAAACTAGGAACAGGCCATGCAAAATCTGCAGAAGTTAGCGAGTAGAGCCCTGATAAAAATGGTAACCATTCAGAAAAATATCCTAGCACAGTTCACTCTCCGTTCACATTTGCAGTCAACCACATGCCAGGCCTTTCTTTGCAGCCTTGTGGCCTGATTCCTCCTTAGAGACCAGAGTCCTAAATTTGCTTCCAAAGAGACTCTTGTCTCCCAAACGAAAAATATAATCTAGAGGTAGCTTTCTTAATTTACTTTATTTAAAACTAAAGAAAAATGTCTTCATCGCTTTCTCCTCTGTACTCCTGACTTCCCTAGACAGATTAAAAGAGCAAAAGATGTGGAGGATCTTAAGCCACTAAATCAGCCACTAAAGGAAGGCGCTTCTGTGGGGCTTCCAGTTTCACCTTGTGATACTCAAGCATGATGAGGGCTTTCTCTCTGTGAGAAAGCCTGCTCCAATGACTTCAAAATATCAACATACTGGAACAATCGCACATAAACCAGCTTGGTTTCTGTGTTGTATTATCACCACTCCTTATGCAGCTATCACATGTGAGCCAGTACCGTTAAAACAAATGTGGTTAAAATGGTAAATTTTATGTCACGTATATTTTTCCACAATTAAAAAAAAGACTAACCAGGCACAAGAAACGAACTGGGGACTAAACAGAGCTCTTGTTGATGTGCGTTTTATCTATCAGTGTTTAGTAGTCATTAAAACCAAGAAATTAAAAGAAATAGACATCACTGTGAACAGATGGTGCCAATAACACCCATGTGACCACCACTCAGTTTCAGAAATAAAACTCCCAGAGTTGAATTCCCTTGTGTGTCTCTCCCCGAACGCACTGCTTCTCTGTCACCCAGAAATAATAACTACTGAGCGTTGAATGCTTATCATTCTATCCAGTTTCCTAAAATATATGTGCTCATGGTCAGTCGCTTCAGTCATGTCCAACTCTTTACGACCTTATGAACTGTAACCCACCAGGCTCCTCTGTCTGGGGGATTTCCCAGGTAAGAATATTGGAGTGGGCTGCCATGCCCTCCTCCAGGGGATCTTCCCAACTCAGTGCTCAAATCCACATCTCCTTCATGTCCTGCACTGCAGACAGATTCTTTACCACTGAGCCACTCGGGAAGCCCTTAAAATACATAGGTATATAACATGTATATAGCATTTATATACATGTATATAAGATATATATATATTTATCTGTGAACATTTAGTTAAAAATTTTAAGCCACCGTGATAACTTTTATTGATTATTCTTGATGCAAAAGGGCTTCTCAGGTGGCATAGTGGTAAAGAATCCACCTGCGAATGCAGGAGATGCAAGAGACAGAAGTTCAATCCCTGGGTCAGGAGGAAGAAATGGCAACCCACTCCAGTATTCTTGCCTGGAGAATTCCATGGACAGAGGAGGTTGGTGGCCACAGGCTGCGGGGTCGCAAAGGTCAGACTGAGCAAGTGGCTGAGCACACACGCTTGGTTCATCCACCCTTACAGGTGTCCTTGGTCACTCACTCCTCCCGAATCAGAGGTGTGTTCTTACCAGTACTTAATTAGCATGCCTTGATGCCTTACTTCCAGTTCCTTTCAGAAATTATGGTGGAACACTGTGAGACGACAGAAAATATACGATAGTCTTTGCTCCTGGCTCCTGACACAGAGCTCCTGAAATATTTGTAATTTGCTGAGTGACAGGACCGTCTTTTGTTCTAATGGAGCAGCTCTAGGTGGGCTTCTGGGTGGTTCCTCATTGAGAGTTGGTCACCCGAAAGAACGAGCCATGATTAGAAGCTTGGAACATTCAGCCTGGCCCCCCATTTTCCTAAGAAGGAGGAAGGGCTGAAAATGTAGTTAATGATCCATCACGTGTATACGATGAAACCTCCATAAAATTCCAGTAGTACAACTTTCAGAGAGGGTGTCACAGTCCAGCTCCACAGGAACGAAAGCTCCTGTGCTCAGAACCCTCCCAGACCTCGCCCTAGGTATCTCCTCATTTGACTGTTCATTTGTATCTTTTATCATGTCTTTAACAAACTGGTTTATCTAAGCGTTCCTGAGTTCTGTTGAGTTGCTCTAGCAAGTTAACTGAATCCAAGGGAAAGAGTCATTGAAACTTCCAATCTACAGCCAGTCGATCAGAAGCTCAGAAAGCACCTGGACTTTCAGATGACTTTCAACTGGAGTGTGGTGTTGTGTGTGTATGTTTGTGTGTGTGTGTGGTGAGGAAGGGAGGGCAGTCTTGTAAGACTGGGCCCTGAACCTGTGGGATCTGACGCTCTCTCTGGGTAGATGGTATCAGCTGAGTTAAACTGTAGGCCACTCAGCTTGTATTGGAGACTTACTCATTGTTGTGAGGAAAACCCCACACGCATTTGGTACCCAGAAGTGTCAGAAGTTGTTCTCTGTGAGTAGTGAAAAAAATACACAGGAAATAGACTGATCTGAGATTTTCCCTTCAAACAGGAGGAAAAGACTAGAGTTTTCATTTTAGGCACACAGGCCTCCCCGCAAACCCCACCCACACATACCCTTCTGTTCTTTCCCTTGGAGCTCCCCCCCGAAGGACGTCCATTTTCCACAGGTGCTGGTCTGTAGGATCCCTAGCCATGCCAAGACAGAGCATTCCACTAGGAGACACACTCGAATCAGAAAGTGTTTACAATTAGATCTCAGCATACACATTTTCACAGGCGGAGCCTCAGCCACTATTGATTGGAACAGTCCTGGCTGGCAGATCTGCCCAGTTTTAGGCTGGTTAGCTAACTGGGGTTCTGGAAGAGGAAGACCTAATCTCTCCAATGAAAAGAGGAAAGCTGGGGACAAAAGAGGAAGTGAGAGATGAACTGCAAAAAGCTCACTGAGGTGGAAACCTGAAACTGGTATTCTGCATAATAAGGTCAGATGATGCTTTTCCTGTTTATCAGCCGCCTTTGCTTAGCCTGACTTTCTAGGCTGGTATTGAGTTTTGAATCTTCTGAGTTAACTTATTCACCTTTATTATCCTTAGTATATGATACAGATTGAATGTTCCTGTCTCCTTAAATTCATATACTAAATTCTAATCCTCCCAAGTTATGATATTTGGAGGTGAGGCCTTTGGGAGGTGATTAGGTCATGAAAGTGGAGCCCTCATGAATGGAATCAGTGCCCTTATTTATGAAAGAGACCTCAGAGAACTCCCTTGCCCTCTTCTGCCATCTGAGGGCACAGTGGGAAGATGGCCATCTATAAACCCTGATGAGGGTGGATCTTCGTCAGACACTTGATTGGCCAGCTGCTTGATTTGGGATTTCCTAGTCTCCAGAACTGTCAGAAATAAACTTCTATCATAGTGCTGTGATTAATGCATTCAGATTGTTTTCCTAGTATTTCCAGTGTTGTTTCATTTATACATACGTTGGTTTCTATAATGCACAACATTGGTTAACTATTTACAGAGGACTCAACACCAGGCAAAACATTGCTGCATGTTAGAGGAACCATTTCTAAGACTCAAGTGACTACATAAAGCTTATGAAGGAGTCCAAGTTGGTTTTTATTTTATACCATATGGGGTTAAGAAAAAGAGATGTCCATAGAACTCGTTAAGGGTACTCTTGCCAGCTGCTGAAAATAGGAGTTGGCCAATCTTGGTATTTGGTTTACAGCTGGACAGATTTGCTCTGTTATAGGCTCAAAGTTTTGTCTAAAGTGATTTTCTTTTAAAATTGAAAAAAATCTCTGTACATAAAAAAATTTTGTTTCATTATAATAGCTTCCATTAGAATATCCTCCTGCTAAGGGCCTCATCTAAGTGTATAAAACTATTAGAGAGTAATCAGGATGACGTTCATAATATTTGCATATAGCCTGTGGATTCAGGAGCCGGTGTGTTAGCAACTGAAGCTGAATAGTCGATTCTGATGTACTCTTTTTTTTTTTTAAATATTTATTATTTATTTGACTGTGCTGAGTCTTACTTGCAGCACGTAGGATCTTCAATCTTCATGGCAATATGCAGAATCTTTAGTTGCTGTATGTGGAATCTAGTTCCCTAATCAGGGCCTGAACACCAGCCCCCGTCATTGTGAGCACAGACTCTTAGCCACTGGACCACCAGGGAAGTCCCTGATGTCCATTAAATTTATTTAATGAGGACCTCTCTCGACTCCCGCAGGCCCATTCTAATGACTTATGACTTGTACACAGACAACAACAGAGAACAGAGACATAGGCTCCGAGGAAGGGACAGGGGCGTCGTGATGGCTAGGCTCTACAAAGAACCATGCTTTTTCTTTGTTTTAAACTTTTTATTTTGTATCAGAGTATTGCTGATTAACAATGTCATGATAGTTTCAGGTGAACAGCAAAGGGATTTAGCCATGCATATACAAGTATCCTGGCTTCCCAGGTGGCACTAGTGGTTAAGAATCTGCCTGCCAATGCTGGAGAGGTAAGAGATGAGGGTTCGATCCCTGGGTGGGGAAGGTCCCCTGGAGGAGGATATGGCAACCCACTCCAGCATTCTTGCCTGGAGAATCCCATGCACAGAGGAGCCTGGTGGTCTATGGTCCACAGGGTCTCAAAAGAGTCAGGCTCAAGTGAAGCGATTTAGTACTCACACAGGGCTCATAAGTATCCATTCTCCCCCAGATTCTCTCCCAACCAGTCTGCCACATAACATTGAGCAGAAGGAACCATTTTTTACTGATATCTTTTTCACTTTCAAAATTCTTTTTTTTCCACGCAGAGTGGAAATATTTGTAATAGCAAATAACAAGGAGGCTTCCTAGATTTCCTAGGAGGCAGTCCTAGAAGCTTTATTGTACTTCTTAGCTTCATTCCCTGTTTTAGAATTTCTTACATAAAGGTATTTTGAAAATAAAAATGAACATGTACCTTTTAGTTATGAAAAGCAACGGATTTGATAAAATGAGCACTGGGTCAGGAGCCAGGAGACCTGGCTTTGGATGGTCTCAACCCAGCCATTTATTTGCTTTAGTTTCTTCACTTATAAAGTGAAATATACCATCTAAAGAGGAATAGATAAATAAAATGTGAAATTTCCATGTAGTAGAAGGAACGAGGTACTGATACATTCCACAATATGCATGAGCCATTAAAAAATTATTAGGTGAAAGAAACCAGACACAAAAGATCATGTATTATATGATTCCATTTATGTGAAATGTGTGGAATAGCTAAATCTACAAGGACAGAAAGCAGGTTAGTGTATTAGCTAATGGGTATGGGGTTTCTTTCTAGGGTGATGAAAATATTCAAAATTGATTGCAGTGATTTTTGTTTTCACAACTCTGAGTATAAAATCCATTGAATTGTGCACTTCAAATAATAAATTACATCATATGTAAATTATATTTCAATAAAGCTATTATTAAAAAAAAGAAAGAAACAGCTTCTACGCAAATATGTTGTGAGGCTCAAATGAGTTGTTTTATAAATAAGAAAAGTGTTTCAAACTATACAATGATAATTATTTTTAGACTTCATTATTTCCTTAAGTTAGTAGCTGATATACTATCAATAGGGGCTTCCCAGGTGGTAAAGAATCACCTGTAATGCAGAAGACTCAGGAGACCTGGGTTCGATTCCTGGGTAGGGAAGATAACCTGGCGAAGGGCATGGCAACCACTCCAGTATTCTTGCCTGGAGAATCCCATGGACAGAGGAGCCTGGCGGGCTACAGTCCATGAGGTCACACAGAGTCGGACACGACTGAAGCGACTTAGTATGCATGCATATTTTTAATAAAAGAGTTCTCTAGAGATAATTGGCATTTACAGAGACCAGAGAGGCAGAGCTGCTTACAGCTCTGTGTGTGAAGGTCAGATTTGAAGGGAACAGTTTAAAGTTCTTGAAAGTGATGAGAGGCGAGAACAACAGCTTGACTGCATTCTCCTTGAGGTCAGGCATTATTTCTTGCTCTCTTTGTAATCCCCATGCCTAACAGAATATCTGGCTCAGTAAATGTGAATAAATGAATAAATAATGAAGAATGAATGATGACACTAATGAACTGAGGGTCACTGAATGAAAACGATGAGGCACCTTCAGTTCAGTCAGTTCAGTCGCTCAGTCGTGCCCGACTCTTCGCAGCCCCGTGAATCGCAGCACGCCAGGCCTCCCTGTCCATCACCATCTCCCGGAGTTCACTCAGACTCACGTCCATTGAGTTAGTGATGCCATCCAGCCATCTCATCCTCTGTCCTCCCCTTCTTCTCCTGCTCCCAATCCCTCCCAGCATCAGAGTCTTTTCCAGTGAGTCAGCTCTTCTCATGAGGTGGCTTCCCTCCAAAGAAATCCCAGGGTTGATCTCCTTCAGAATGGACTGGTTGGATCTCCTTGCAGTCCAAGG
>SJYV01023027.1:110821-175832 GCA_006410875.1 Neotragus pygmaeus
TGGGACTGGAATGAAAACTGACCTTTTCCAGTCCTGTGGCCACTGCTGAGTTTTCCAAATTTGCTGGCATATTGAGTGCAGCACTTTCACAGCATCATCTTTCAGGATTTGAAATAGCTTAATAGGAATTCCGTCACCTCCACTAGCTTTGTTCGTAGTGATGCTTTCTAAGGCCTACTTGACTTCACATTCCAGGATGTCTTCATTCAGTCAATAAACCATTTTACCAGCCAACACATTCAGTTTCTTGCTTTGATACTGACAGTGACTAGGGGTTTGGGAATTGTACTTATTCCATTGCCAAAGGAAGGCTAATTTTCTTTCAAATGTTACAGATTGCAGTAGTTCTTGTTTCTTCTCAAGACTTTGGAGAAGGAAAGTTTTACTCTATAAAGAATTTATCAGTGTCATGGCTAAGATTCACTTTATCTTCTATTAGTTGTGATGAGCCAAGGAGAGGGTTGGACCTCAGAACAAAAGCATCATAAGGTCTGGTCTGTTATGCTGGGAGCACTGAGGGCTCATGGGGCAAGTTGGGAGGTTCGCTGCAAGATGAGAACAAGGCATTTGCAAGGTGGTTTGGAGTTAGGGCAACAATTTTGGGCAGTCTTGGCATTGCGAGTCATTGAGATGGAGACAAGAGTCACGAGCTTTGGGGAAAAGCAACTATTCTATTTTTCCACTTTTGCCAGTTGGGAAAAGATCCACGAGTTTGGCCCAAGTTGGCCTTCTGGCAAACTAGTGTCACTTGGAGGTGAAATCAAGGGGGAAAGTAATCCAAGGAGAGAATTTTCCACTTCCTGCTTTGTTTTCTTAAGACTCCCCTCTCTTTTTCTCATTAGAACTCCCAAAGCTCTGATTTGAACCTCTGCGAAGGACCACTCAGGTCTTACACATCGGAAACAACCAAGGCCCTGTAACTGAAGGACTTTAGGATCTGTACTGCTCAGAGCAAGAGCTGCTACATTCAAGGCCTGGATATTTCCATTTAGAAACTAAATCTAGTTTAAGAAAATTTCCTCCTAAAAGGGCAAAAAAGATACAATTAGTTAAGGAAAGATCTTGAACAAACAGTGTAACTTAGTTAATTGCCAGAGCCTTCTCACAGATGGAGGAACTACAGATTTTCCCCTTTATACTCAGATAATCCAGGAGACTTGGCAGCAGTGATAGCAGAAGCCTTATCCAGGAAGGGACCTTTCTTCATCTTGTATTTACCTTCCTATACCCCTAGTCACTTTCTTGGACAAAGTGTTCAGGAACTAAATAGCATAAACCCTCAATGTGAAAAGCCTCAACGAAAAATTACTTGCTTACGAAAACTGTACGTACCATAAAAGTAGATCATTTTCCATCTCCTCCTCTGCTTGCTTATTCCAAAATAGACATCGGAGAAGCTAAGAAGCCAACAAAGAAACAAATAAACACAAACTGCCTTTAAAACTAGTCTACTTAATAAAGAATCTCTCCCCATTTCTGGCCCCTTGATTGTATATAAACACCTTAAAATATGTTTGGCTGGAGACCATTCATTTTAGATGATAAATCTGAAGACCCATGTTATGATAAATCTGAAGACCTCAGATGATAAATCTGAGGGCCCATGTTTATCAGGGGACAGTCTAAAGTATGTTACACCGTGGGTTTTGGAGTTAGGCAGAGTTATGCTTTAATGAGGCTCCGTGTCTGTCAGCTGTATTAGTTGATAATTGGGCAAGTAAATCACTTAGTCTAATTCTAATGTTCATCTGTAAAATTGGGATACTATTATAATAACACTGGCCTCAGATCTGCTATAAGGATCTAAGGGTGCTGTGCTTCGAAATGAGAAAATAATCAAGAATAGCCCCACCTAAGTTCAATTCTACACTCTTCTCCCCAGATAACCAATTCTATTTGTTTTCTTATGCCTCCAGAAGGTTTTCATGCAAGCATATGCAAATTAAAAATATATGTATAAGTGTAGTCTTCTTTTGCCTCCTTGCTTACATAAAAGGAACACACAGCTGCTCTATACCTTTCTTTTCACTTAATCTATCTTGGAAATCTTTCCAAATCACTACAAGCAGAGCTTCCTCATTCTGTTTTTTTTTTTTTTAAAACAGCAGCATGGAGATTCCATTGTGTGACTCTAACACAGTTTATCTAACCACCCCTTATTGGAAGACTCTTGGATTATTTCCAGACTTTTCCCATAACAAACAAACCTACAGTGAATATCCTTGTACACAGCATCATTTTGCATGTGTGTGAGTACATCTGGAAGGTTTAGACCTTTGTAACTTTTTAAAAGAAATTTATTGGTATATAACTTAGTTTATTATTATTATTACTTTGCCAAATTGCCCTCCCAGGGTCCATGCCATTTTGCAATCCTTGCAATGTTTGAGAACCTGCACTAAACTCCTAGCAGTGAGTACTTGCAGAAGGTAGGGGTAGAAGGCCCAGAGAGGATTTTAACTTTCTTTCTTTAAAGATTACTATGTGTTAAACATTTTTTTGCATATAATATTATATATTCTTATGGTGAAATATTTTAAGAAGTAGAAACACATGGTAAGAATGTAAAGTTCTCCTTGGCCAACACTGTTTTCGTCCTTGCAGCCAGTGGCTCCTTCTCAGCCCCCTCCTTGAGATCTCCAAAGATCTCTTCCCAAGATGCTCTTGTCCTCTGGCTTCCGCGACATAAACGTTCTTCTGGTTTTCTCTTATTTCCCTGATTTTTCACCACCTTGTCTGGCTTCTCTTTCTTCTTTTGCCTTGAAAGACGGCCTAAAAACAGACAATATTTATTGAATGCTGATGATGCACACGAACAACAGAATCCCAAGCCACAGGGAGCTTCAGGTCTCAGGGGTGGGGCAGGTTTTCAGAAAAGCTTCCTCCTGCCTCTTCCAGTGTGTGCGTCTGCTAAAGCTGCCACAGTAGCACAGACTTAATCAGCAGGAATTTATTCTCTCACAGTTCTGGAAGCTAGAAGTCCGAGATCAAGGTATGATTGGGCCTGGTTTCTTCTGAGGCTTCTCTCCTTGGCTTACGGACAGCCGTCTTCATGTTCACGCGGCATTCTCCCTCTGTGTCCTAATCTCGTCTTCTGTGTCCTAATCCCTTCTTCCTGTATCTGGGAACAAGGCTACCAGGTACACTGGGCAGAGCCCCACCTGATGGGAAGGGCATCAAAGTCACACTGTCAGTGCGCACGCTTACTGTTAGGGACCAAACTGTGCACCCACACAATTCGTATTTGAAGTCCTAACCCCCAATACCTAGAAATGTAACTGTATTTGGAGAGAGTCTTTAAAGAGAAACTTGAGTTAAAACGAGGCATTTAGGCTGGGCTCTAGGGTGGGCTCTGACCCAGGATGACTGGTGTCCTATAGGAAGAAGAGCTCTGCACACAGGTAGACACAGAGAGGAGAGCAGGTGAAGACGCAGAGAAGCTGGCCATCTCCCAGCCAAGGAGAGAGCCCTCAGGAGAAATCGACTGTGCCCACACCTCCATCTTGGACCTCCTGCCTCCAGAATTGTGAGAAAATTAGTGTTTCTTCTTTCAGCCATTTACTTGGTTATGGAAGCCCTAGCTAACTGATACAGAGAATTATGCCATTTGCTATACAACAAATCAAGAAAAGAACTTAGTGCAAAAAAGAACTTAAGTTCAAAAACATGAACCAAGAAGGCCCATCCCAGGGTCCTGGTCTGAGATGGAACACCGTTTAGGGTTCATCCTCTGGGGAGACGAGCGTGGCCAATACAGTGGAAGGGAGTCAGCTTTCCTGTGTTTCACACACAGATACAGGGCAGGCCCCAACCTGGGGCCGTGGTCACTCCTGCCAGGATTTCAGCAAAAAAAAAGAAGTAGAAAAAGACAGAAAGAGAAAAACAGAAAAAGAGAGAGAGAGAAAATGCAAGGGACAGATTTTGAGCATACACTGTAAAAGGGAAAATGATCTTTTCTTTCACTAACAGATTTATCACCAAAACTTGGAACATATATTTTCACACAGAATCATTTCAGTGACTTTGGCAGAGGATGTTTTGCTGGGTTTTAAAAAGTTTGCAGATCTCCACAGCCATTCTTGTTACAACAAGTAGAGTAGCTGGCTTTTAATTAGTTGTCTTATTAAAAGGATTCACAGGGCTACCTATTATTAGCGTATATTATTTTTCTCAATGCTTCAGACACTTTGGCGTATACTGTATTGTTGCCATAGAAACCCAAGTCTGTAATAAGCAGCTCTTTTAATTCTGGCAATTAGGCTTATATAAAAGAATATTTTAATGCGATGAAGAATTTGGAAGGCCCAGCCGGAGGACTGGCGGAAGAACCTTGTTCTCCAAAAGGCTAGAAAATTTATTTAGATTATCCTTTGTTACAATTGCCTTCTTCAACAACTGCTGAGTGTTCATTAGTCAGGCCTTCGTAGGATCTGTATTTTCCATAAAGATTGGAGGTTTGCTTATTTCATAAAAACTGTAATTCCGCCCACCCCAGTCTCCGTCTTACAGCCAGACAGCTCTCCGGCTTAGGGGAGATGCCAATTCTCCTTTTTGCTATAAATCAGAAAATGTCTAGGTTTATCTTCAGCTTCACAGAAGAATAAAGGCTTTTTAAAAAATATCAGTCAAAATAAAAAAAATATCAGTCAAGAAAAATAATTATACCTTTATGAGTTATGGAATATTTAGAAGCCGTAAATCTTGGTTTTCTCACATTCACTGCTTATAAAAATATTCTGGAGTAGTATTTGTTCATTAATTATAGTGCTCTGTAGTCCATGCACATAGCACAAAAATCGAGAGATAAGTAGTGAAATATAAGTCTCCTTTCTCTGCCTGTCCCCAGGTGGCAACCATTGTTACCATTTTCCTTTGTATTTTTCCAAAGCTATTTCTGTGGTCACACACACACACGCNCTCTGTAGTCCATGCACATAGCACAAAAATCGAGAGATAAGTAGTGAAATATAAGTCTCCTTTCTCTGCCTGTCCCCAGGTGGCAACCATTGTTACCATTTTCCTTTGTATTTTTCCAAAGCTATTTCTGTGGTCACACACACACACGCACACACACACACGCACACGTGGGCAGTATACATTATTATGCATATTGTGCTATATCTCGCTTTTTTTTCACTTACTACTGAAAACCTGGATGCTCCAACTTGGGTGTGATTCTGTTTCATTACGTAAGGAGCTGCCTTGTCCCTCACAAAGGCCTTTCCCTGTAATTATTTGATAGTCACATACTGACTGTTATAGTCATCATGTGAGGCCCCGGCAATGTGAAGGTGAAGACCGTGAAGTCCACACTTTCTGGAGCACCCATTAGAAGAGGTGGCCGTCTGTGAAGGGATCACTGCCGAGCGCACAGCTCTGCGATGTGTCGGGGGAAGCAGGCAGGAGGGAGGGCGTCTGGCTCGGCTCGGAAGAGGAACAGAGGGGGTTCATGGAAAGAGGCTTGAGCAGCAACTTGAAAAGTAAGCCAGGGGGTGAACTTATAAAAGAGAAAGAGACTCACAGACTTTGTGAGGGACAGGCACACCCTGCTATATTTAAAACAGATAACCAACAAGGACCTGCTGTGTCGGACCTGGAACTCTGCTCAAAGTTGTGTGGCAGCTTGGATGGGAGGGAAGTTTAGGGAGAATGGACGCATGGATATGTATGGCTGAGCCTCTTCAGGATTCACCTGAAACTATCACAACACTGTTAATCAGCTATATCCCCCCTCAAAATGAATTTTTAAAAAAAAGTAAGCCAGGAGCCCCAGGCAGACGAGGGCAAGTCCATTGCAGGTAGAGGGCACATAAGTGCCAAGTCCTCCAGAGTAGAAAACAGCCTGATATTTCTGGGGAACTGGCAGTGCTTTGTTATGGCTGGGCAGCAGGGTGTGTGTGTCTAAGGTAAACTCGATCAGTGACTCTCAAAGCTTTTGACCACAACCCCAAGTTAAGAAACATGTTTTACTTCATCACAGGGTGTGCAAAAAGGAAACAAAATTTCATGAAACAATACCCCATTACATGTACTGGTTTTTTTTTTTCCTACTGAATTCTATTCTATTTTTTATAACGCCTGTCATGATTCACTACACTGATTTCACAAGCCACTAATGGGCACTATCTGTAAGCTGGGAAATTATGGAGTATTTAGTGTCTAGAGACTCTGATAGTCTGTAAGTAGTCAGCTTTCCCCGATCTACGTGATTGTGTGAACGTGCTTAGGTGCTTCAGCTGTGTTGGACTCTTTGCAATCCCATGGACTGTAGCCCAGCAGGCTCCTCTGGTCGCGGGATTCTCCAGGCAAGAATACTGGAGTAGATTGCCATGTCTTTCTCCAGGGGATCTTCCAGACCCCAGGATCCAATCTGGGTCTCCTGAACTGTAGGCAGATTCTCCACCCGCTGAGCCACCAGGGAAGTCCTGCTTGACTGTGAGCACTTAACAAGTGCTCACAAATAAGACCAGATTGACAGGAGTCAAGAAGGTTATTTATTCAGCACCTACAATGTCTTAGGTATTGGCCTGTCTGCTGGAGGTACGGGGCAAAGCAAAACAAAACATGGTCCCTACCCTCACAGAACTAAAAATTGGTCTCATGGATGAATTATTTGCTGCAACAACTTTAAAATGCATGTTTTATTATAAAAGTAAAACGTGGCTATTTAAAAAATTCAAACTATGGAAAAGCATGTAACATACAAATCCCCTATTCTCATAAGCCAAATAGAAAAAGAAAAAAAAAAAAGTTTACTTTCTCGTGCATAAATTACTGTGTTTATTTTATTAGGAAAGAAGGGCTAAATTTCAGACTGGTTCAATCTCTGACCCTTTGGGAAACGTTTTGGGGAGGGCAACTCTGCTTTCTCAGAGTTTGACTACCCCTACTATAATGGCTAATTTTATGTATCAGCTTCACTGGGCTAAAGGATGCCCAGGTAGCTGGTAAATAATTGTTTCTGAGTGTATCTGTGAGGGTATCTCTGAAAGAGATTAGCATTTGAATTAGCAGACCGAGTAAGGAAGATCGCCTTCACTGATGTTATGGGCCTGAACAGATCAAAAGGCAAAGGAAAGGTGAGTCTGCTTTCTCAGCTGAGATATTGATCTTTCCCTGCCCTTGGATACTGAGGCTATTGGTTCTTGAGCTTTCCAACAGAGACGGGACTTACCGTCAGCCCCTCCCCCCATCCTCAAAAGCCAATGGACTCAGACACAACTGTGCTGTCAGCCTTCCTTGGCCTCTGGCTTGTGGACTGTAGGACTTCTCATCTTCCAAAGCCACGTGAGCCCATTCTTGTAATAAATCCCCTCTTACATACTGTATATATCCTATTGGTTCTTTTTCTCTGGAGAACCCTAACATACCTCTCTTGAGAGAGTAGGTCTCATCAGGTTTTTGCTCCAGAAAGGCTGAGGCCCTGAGCCTTTGGTGCTTTGCTTTGGTCATACCCCTTTGTTCAGTTCAGTTCAGTCGCTCGGTCGTGTCTGACTATTTGTGACCACATGGACTGCAGCATGCCAGGCTTCCCTGTCCATCACCAACTCCTGGGGTGGGGAGTGGGGAAATGCCACTTTGTGATGAAACCTATTAGGCAACCAGCCAGCTGGTTCCTCCACATCTTAACTGCAACAGGAAAGCTTTCAGGCAAGTGAGGACATCGAACAATGCTCTAACTACTGACATGACATAATCACTTCGGGTGACTGCCCAGAGCACTTTTGCCTGATTCCCCCAAGGCTGTCTATAGATTAGACTAAGCAAGTCCTGGATTCTTGCATAAACTTTTGCTTCCATTTGACTGTCCGGGGCTATACTCTTAAACCTCTAAAGAGGGCAGAAGAGGAAATAATGTGAGGAAGTTGGATATGATCACACCTTGAGAGGGAAGATTTGGTTTGAGTTGTTCACCATTCCACACTCATTCCTAGAACAGCTGCAGACCACAAGTCTCTGTTTGGGGGACTAAGTTCTGCTACCATATTTAACCTAAAGAGCTGGAATAGTTGGAACAATGTCAGCTTCCACCAGGGTTCTCCACTGTTCTCTGGAGAAGCAGAGCATTTTACAGCCATTGTTTCTACCCAGGGTGAGACACACACAGAGGATCAGCTTAACCTGCCCTTATTTAGTTGGAAAGAAATTTGGACATGATGAAAAGAGGATTTAGTGCCTCCTGCAGTTGCTAAATTATGTCCAGGGAAATGTTGTGTTGGCCTTTATTTATGAAACAGTTTTATATTTCCAGGGTATTTGGTTCCTGATCTATTTATAAAATGTTTCCGAGCTTGTTCCGCATGCTTTTGACACTTCCTGATAAAAATATCTTTTGCTCTCAGCTAGAGCTTTGTTTCTCCATAAGGTATATATGTTACTTTATTTCTTTATTCATTTTCTATTCAGGCCAAGGCAATTCACAGCATTAATTGAACATGGGCCACGAGCATCTCAGAGTAGAAAGTGAGCCTCATCTATCTTTCTTTTTTCTCTCTGCACAACAGCTGGCACACAGGAGTTCAATTTTGAACAATTAACTTTCATTGAGTTACTACACAGACTTAAATCCTGCTTCCAACTCACTTGTTCTCTGATAGGGACAGATGACCAAGAAGATAAAAATATGCAGCAGAATCTATAAAGTGTCCCTGGGTGTCATGAGAGTGATCACAATTGATTTGGGGGCTCAGTAAAATTTTATGGAAGTAAATGAAATTTAAATTGGACCTGGAATGATTCTTAGGGTTTTAACATTTATTTCACGTTATTGAGTATTCTTTATGGCAGGAGCTGGGATACAGTCTCTGTATCTAGTTGACGACCTAGCGTCTAACACAGGAGATGATATGTATTCCTCGAGACCTGGTTAGGGGCAAGTAAACAAAATCAGCTCGTGCCACCTTAAACAGAAGAGGCACTTGAATGGCATGTACAGCTGTGAGGCCCAGAAGGGCATCAGTCATAAGTGGGTCTCAGAAATCAAAGAATGTAATCTCTGTTTGGGCCTCCTCTTTTCCCCATTACAACTGGGCTTCCTCTATGCGGTAATAGTTAGAAACCATGGTGTGCAAACTGGTCACAGATGACTTCTGGCTTGCATCATCTCAGCTAGTAGACCTAAAGAAAGAGAGATCTCTTTACCTTCCACAGACAGGATCCTGCAAAGAGACACTGACTGACCTGGTTTGGGTCATGTGTCTATAATTACACCCAGAGAGTCTTGGTGCCACATTTGAGAGCTACACTAGATCCACAATGAATGAAGGCAGGTCAACTTTTTAACTGCAGGGTAAACTTGCTGCCAAAGGGAGGGAGAGGCCAGGGAGGAAGAGATGTTGAGAAGATGAACACAACAGATAACCTCTACAAATGTTAACAAAAAACTACAACCAAATGTGCTGCAAAAGAGACGAGTGTTTAACACAATAAAAACACTGATAAAGGAGGAATTTATGTCATGGAGAGGGCATTGCTGAGGGAGCAAAATAAGTAAATAAAGCCATAGAGGTGAGAAAGCACTGCAGATACTTATGGTCCAATTTGGTTCAGCACTGGGTAGGTACCCCTGGTGGCTCCGTTGGTAAAGAATCCGCCTGCAATGCAGGAGACCTGGGTTCGATCCCTGGTTTGGGAAGATCCCTTGGAGAAGGGAAAGGCTACCCACTCTAGTATTCTGGCTTGGAGAATTCCATGGACTGTATAATCCATGAGGTTGCAAAGAGTCGGATATGACTGAGCAACTTTCACTCAAAAACTCACTCAACTGGGCAGGTATACCCAGAAGTACAGAGGGGGTTGAAGATAATGGAGAAGGTTTTGGAGATGCGTCTAAAGTGGTGACCTTACGCCCTTTGGGGAAGGGCTTTAATCCAAGGTCAGTCTATATTTAAGTTGGTGGGTTCAAAGGGAGTAATGGGGTAGGAATCATAATTTGAAAATGCTCCCCTGCCAAGCATGGGGGGCACACAACACCGCTCTCTGCATCCCACTCACTGACCCCTGCCTGCCTTGTCTCCTCCACCCCCAGAGCCCTGGGCCCCCCAGGAACCTCCCCGTGGACTCTGCCTCTTCAGCTTTAAACTTTCCTGCAGCTCCAATTCCATAACACCTGGGAAAACTAACCCAGGACAAACCCCGTATCTGACTCCAGGAGCTGAGCAGTGCTTCAGGGCAAACTGGTGCAAGATACATTCAAGATGGCCAACTTTCAAAGAGCCCTCTGCATGGCCAGACAGCTCACCTTTGCTTTTCTGTTCATTTTCTTACATGTTGATCTCAACTCTCTTCTATTATCTTAAACCTTTATCCTCCTTTCTAATCCTCTGCTACATCCAGCTAGTGGATCTCACCTTTCACTCCAGAGAACTGAGTCTTCTCAGCTTCCCACCCCCCTCATCTCTCATTCTATCCATCTGGCTTTAGCAGTGCATTTCTCTTGCTGTCCCAAGCTAACCCCTGCACCCAGGCTTTGATCTCTGCTGCCCCACCTCCGTGTTATGAACCTATGTCCATAGTTCTCCAGACACTCTATCTATCAGATCTACCCACCCCAAGCACCTTACCCCTAGCTGATCTCTTCATTCTTATGCAACTACTCTTTTTAAACTCTTTCCCATTAACATCAAACATGTTCAACTCTTTCCTCTTACAAAGGAAAAATCCCAGGTCTTTGGCCCCTTCCAGCCACTACCTTATCTTTTTCCTCTTTACTACCAAGCTTTTTGAAGGACTTATCTGCAGCCATACTCTTTCACTTATTTTCTCCTCTTTTACTTATTCCTCTGTTCACGGCGTCTGACTTCTCCCACCATCTTTCATTGAGTAGTTCTTGCCAAGTGAAATCAGTTCAGTTATTCACCTTTGACATTCTTCATTGCTTCCTCCTACTGCAGACTTTATTTTTTTTGCCTCCACAATGCCACACTCTGTCTTTCTTCAAACTTCTCTGTTATCTTTTTATTGTAGTAAAATGTATATAAAATTTGTGTTTTTAGCTATTTTAAGTGTTCAAGTCAGTGGTAATAAATACATCTATGATGCTGTACAACTATCACCACCAACTCCTTCCATAATTTTTTAAAATAGAAATTCTGTATTACCATTCTGTATACCATTAAGCAATGACTCCCATATCTCCCTTCCCTAGTCCCTGGTAACTTCTAAGCTGCTTTCTGTCTCTATGACCTGGCCTATTCTGGATACTTTATATAAGTGTAATTGTACAGTATTTGTCCACTGTGTCTGGATTATTTCACTTATCATGACATTTTCAAGGCTCATCCATGTTGTAGAAATTTATTTCTTTTTATGAAATTATGACTAATATTCCATTGTGCGGATATATCACATCTGTTGATGACCACTAGTGCTATGTCCACCAGGGAACAGGGGCATGCAAGTAGCTGTTTGAGACCTTCTTTGCATTTCTTCTGGATATACACCTGGGAGTGAAACTGCTGAGTCATATGATAATTTTATTTTAGCTTTTTGAGAAAGCTCCACAGTAGTTGTACCATTTTACGATCTCACCTGCAATGTATGAGGTTTCCAATTTCTCCACAAACTCACCAACATATATTATTTTCCATTCTTTAAATTATAGTCATTATATTAATTTGTTTGAGCTGCCATGACAGAATGCCACAGACTGGTTGGCTTAAACAACAGAAATTTGTTTTCTTACAGTTGTGGAAGCTGGAAGTCCAAGATCAAGATGCCAGCAGGGTTGGTTTCTGATTAGGCCTCTCTTCCTGGTTTGCAGAGAGTGCCTTCTTGTCCTGTCCTCACATGGCCTAAAAGACCTCATGTCTAGTGTCTTTTCTTCTTTATAAGAATATCAGTTCAGTTCAGTCACTCAGTTGTGTCCAACTCTTTGCGACCCCATGAACCGCAGCATGCCAGGCCTCCCTGTTCATTCATCACCAACTCCTGGAGTTTACCCAAACCCATGTCCATTGAGTTGGTGATGCCAAACAACCATCTCATCCTCAGGGCTACTGAATTAGGACTGTACCCTTATTACTTCATTTAACTTCAATTACCTCTTTAATTACCTCAGATAAGCAGATGATACCAATCTAATAGCAGAAGGTGAAGAGAAACAAAAGAGCTTCTTGATGAGGGTGAAAGAGAAGAGTGAAAAGATGGCTTAAAACTCAACATTCAGAAAACTAAGATCCTGGCATCCAGTCCCATCACTTCATGGAGAACAGAAGGGGAAAAAGTGGAAGCAGTGACAGATTTTATTTTCTTGGGCTCCAAAATCACTGCAGACTGTGACTACAGCCATGAAAATAAAAGACACATGCGTCTTGGAAGAAAAGCTATGACAAACCTAGATGGAGTATTAAAAAGCAGAGACATCACTTTGCCAACAAAGGTCTGTATCGTCAAAGCTGTGGTTTCTCCAGTAGTCATGTATGGATATGAGAGTTGGACCATAAAGAAGGTTGACAGCCAAAGAATTAATGCTTTTGAATTGTGATGCTGGAGAAGACTCTTGAGAGTCCCTTGGACTGCCAGGGGATCAAGTCAATCCATCTTAAAGGAAATCGGTCATGAATATTCATTAGAAGAACTGATGCTGAAGCTCTAATACTTTGGCCACCTGATGTGAAGAGCCGACTCACTGGAAAAGACCCTGATGCTGGGAAAAATTGAAGGCAAAAAGAAAAGGGGCAGCAGAGACGAGATGGTTAGAGNTGAGGACATCGAACAATGCTCTAACTACTGACATGACATAATCACTTCGGGTGACTGCCCAGAGCACTTTTGCCTGATTCCCCCAAGGCTGTCTATAGATTAGACTAAGCAAGTCCTGGATTCTTGCATAAACTTTTGCTTCCATTTGACTGTCCGGGGCTATACTCTTAAACCTCTAAAGAGGGCAGAAGAGGAAATAATGTGAGGAAGTTGGATATGATCACACCTTGAGAGGGAAGATTTGGTTTGAGTTGTTCACCATTCCACACTCATTCCTAGAACAGCTGCAGACCACAAGTCTCTGTTTGGGGGACTAAGTTCTGCTACCATATTTAACCTAAAGAGCTGGAATAGTTGGAACAATGTCAGCTTCCACCAGGGTTCTCCACTGTTCTCTGGAGAAGCAGAGCACTTTACAGCCATTGTTTCTACCCAGGGTGAGACACACACAGAGGATCAGCTTAACCTGCCCTTATTTAGTTGGAAAGAAATTTGGACATGATGAAAAGAGGATTTAGTGCCTCCTGCAGTTGCTAAATTATGTCCAGGGAAATGTTGTGTTGGCCTTTATTTATGAAACAGTTTTATATTTCCAGGGTATTTGGTTCCTGATCTATTTATAAAATGTTTCCGAGCTTGTTCCGCATGCTTTTGACACTTCCTGATAAAAATATCTTTTGCTCTCAGCTAGAGCTTTGTTTCTCCATAAGGTATATATGTTACTTTATTTCTTTATTCATTTTCTATTCAGGCCAAGGCAATTCACAGCATTAATTGAACATGGGCCACGAGCATCTCAGAGTAGAAAGTGAGCCTCATCTATCTTTCTTTTTTCTCTCTGCACAACAGCTGGCACACAGGAGTTCAATTTTGAACAATTAACTTTCATTGAGTTACTACACAGACTTAAATCCTGCTTCCAACTCACTTGTTCTCTGATAGGGACAGATGACCAAGAAGATAAAAATATGCAGCAGAATCTATAAAGTGTCCCTGGGTGTCATGAGAGTGATCACAATTGATTTGGGGGCTCAGTAAAATTTTATGGAAGTAAATGAAATTTAAATTGGACCTGGAATGATTCTTAGGGTTTTAACATTTATTTCACGTTATTGAGTATTCTTTATGGCAGGAGCTGGGATACAGTCTCTGTATCTAGTTGACGACCTAGCGTCTAACACAGGAGATGATATGTATTCCTTGAGACCTGGTTAGGGGCAAGTAAACAAAATCAGCTCGTGCCACCTTAAACAGAAGAGGCACTTGAATGGCATGTACAGCTGTGAGGCCCAGAAGGGCATCAGTCATAAGTGGGTCTCAGAAATCAAAGAATGTAATCTCTGTTTGGGCCTCCTCTTTTCCCCATTACAACTGGGCTTCCTCTATGCGGTAATAGTTAGAAACCATGGTGTGCAAACTGGTCACAGATGACTTCTGGCTTGCATCATCTCAGCTAGTAGACCTAAAGAAAGAGAGATCTCTTTACCTTCCACAGACAGGATCCTGCAAAGAGACACTGACTGACCTGGTTTGGGTCATGTGTCTATAATTACACCCAGAGAGTCTTGGTGCCACATTTGAGAGCTACACTAGATCCACAATGAATGAAGGCAGGTCAACTTTTTAACTGCAGGGTAAACTTGCTGCCAAAGGGAGGGAGAGGCCAGGGAGGAAGAGATGTTGAGAAGATGAACACAACAGATAACCTCTACAAATGTTAACAAAAAACTACAACCAAATGTGCTGCAAAAGAGACGAGTGTTTAACACAATAAAAACACTGATAAAGGAGGAATTTATGTCATGGAGAGGGCATTGCTGAGGGAGCAAAATAAGTAAATAAAGCCATAGAGGTGAGAAAGCACTGCAGATACTTATGGTCCAATTTGGTTCAGCACTGGGTAGGTACCCCTGGTGGCTCCGTTGGTAAAGAATCCGCCTGCAATGCAGGAGACCTGGGTTCGATCCCTGGTTTGGGAAGATCCCTTGGAGAAGGGAAAGGCTACCCACTCTAGTATTCTGGCTTGGAGAATTCCATGGACTGTATAATCCATGAGGTTGCAAAGAGTCGGATATGACTGAGCAACTTTCACTCAAAAACTCACTCAACTGGGCAGGTATACCCAGAAGTACAGAGGGGGTTGAAGATAATGGAGAAGGTTTTGGAGATACGTCTAAAGTGGTGACCTTACGCCCTTTGGGGAAGGGCTTTAATCCAAGGTCAGTCTATATTTAAGTTGGTGGGTTCAAAGGAAGTAATGGGGTAGGAATCATAATTTGAAAATGCTCCCCTGCCAAGCATGGGGGGCACACAACACCGCTCTCTGCATCCCACTCACTGACCCCTGCCTGCCTTGTCTCCTCCACCCCCAGAGCCCTGGGCCCCCCAGGAACCTCCCCGTGGACTCTGCCTCTTCAGCTTTAAACTTTCCTGCAGCTCCAATTCCATAACACCTGGGAAAACTAACCCAGGACAAACCCCGTATCTGACTCCAGGAGCTGAGCAGTGCTTCAGGGCAAACTGGTGCAAGATACATTCAAGATGGCCAACTTTCAAAGAGCCCTCTGCATGGCCAGACAGCTCACCTTTGCTTTTCTGTTCATTTTCTTACATGTTGATCTCAACTCTCTTCTATTATCTTAAACCTTTATCCTCCTTTCTAATCCTCTGCTACATCCAGCTAGTGGATCTCACCTTTCACTCCAGAGAACTGAGTCTTCTCAGCTTCCCACCCCCCTCATCTCTCATTCTATCCATCTGGCTTTAGCAGTGCATTTCTCTTGCTGTCCCAAGCTAACCCCTGCACCCAGGCTTTGATCTCTGCTGCCCCACCTCCGTGTTATGAACCTATGTCCATAGTTCTCCAGACACTCTATCTATCAGATCTACCCACCCCAAGCACCTTACCCCTAGCTGATCTCTTCATTCTTATGCAACTACTCTTTTTAAACTCTTTCCCATTAACATCAAACATGTTCAACTCTTTCCTCTTACAAAGGAAAAATCCCAGGTCTTTAGCCCCTTCCAGCCACTACCTTATCTTTTTCCTCTTTACTACCAAGCTTTTTGAAGGACTTATCTGCAGCCATACTCTTTCACTTATTTTCTCCTCTTTTACTTATTCCTCTACTCACGGTGTCTGACTTCTCCCGCCATCTTTCATTGAGTAGTTCTTGCCAAGTGAAATCAGTTCAGTTATTCACCTTTGACATTCTTCATTGCTTCCTCCTACTGCAGACTTTATTTTTTTTGCCTCCACAATGCCACACTCTGTCTTTCTTCAAACTTCTCTGTTATCTTTTTATTGTAGTAAAATGTATATAAAATTTGTGTTTTTAGCTATTTTAAGTGTTCAAGTCAGTGGTAATAAATACATCTATGATGCTGTACAACTATCACCACCAACTCCTTCCATAATTTTTTAAAATAGAAATTCTGTATTACCATTCTGTATACCATTAAGCAATGACTCCCATATCTCCCTTCCCTAGTCCCTGGTAACTTCTAAGCTGCTTTCTGTCTCTATGACCTGGCCTATTCTGGATACTTTATATAAGTGTAATTGTACAGTATTTGTCCACTGTGTCTGGATTATTTCACTTATCATGACATTTTCAAGGCTCATCCATGTTGTAGAAATTTATTTCTTTTTATGAAATTATGACTAATATTCCATTGTGCGGATATATCACATCTGTTGATGACCACTAGTGCTATGTCCACCAGGGAACAGGGGCATGCAAGTAGCTGTTTGAGACCTTCTTTGCATTTCTTCTGGATATACACCTGGGAGTGAAACTGCTGAGTCATATGATAATTTTATTTTAGCTTTTTGAGAAAGCTCCACAGTAGTTGTACCATTTTACGATCTCACCTGCAATGTATGAGGTTTCCAATTTCTCCACAAACTCACCAACATATATTATTTTCCATTCTTTAAATTATAGTCATTATATTAATTTGTTTGAGCTGCCATGACAGAATGCCACAGACTGGTTGGCTTAAACAACAGAAATTTGTTTTCTTACAGTTGTGGAAGCTGGAAGTCCAAGATCAAGATGCCAGCAGGGTTGGTTTCTGATTAGGCCTCTCTTCCTGGTTTGCAGAGAGTGCCTTCTTGTCCTGTCCTCACATGGCCTAAAAGACCTCATGTCTAGTGTCTTTTCTTCTTTATAAGAATATCAGTTCAGTTCAGTCACTCAGTTGTGTCCAACTCTTTGCGACCCCATGAACCGCAGCATGCCAGGCCTCCCTGTTCATTCATCACCAACTCCTGGAGTTTACCCAAACCCATGTCCATTGAGTTGGTGATGCCAAACAACCATCTCATCCTCAGGGCTACTGAATTAGGACTGTACCCTTATTACTTCATTTAACTTCAATTACCTCTTTAATTACCTCAGATAAGCAGATGATACCAATCTAATAGCAGAAGGTGAAGAGAAACAAAAGAGCTTCTTGATGAGGGTGAAAGAGAAGAGTGAAAAGATGGCTTAAAACTCAACATTCAGAAAACTAAGATCCTGGCATCCAGTCCCATCACTTCATGGAGAACNGTGTTCCTGTTACATCACGGAAATATTTGCATTCTAACCAAATAATTTCAGAGCTTCTCAAAAGCTGAGGGAGATCCCGGCTCTTCCATTATTTTTTGAGGTCCCCAGAATATTAAACTTTTTTTTTTCTGGCTACACTGCACAGCTTGTGAGATTTTAGTTTCCTGACCAGGGATCAAACCTACGCCCTCCGCAATGAAAGCATGGAGTCCTAACAACTGGACTGCCAGGGAATTCCCAAACTGTTTTTCCCTAACAAAAATTGGTAGTGTTACAAATGTCCACATTGTAACAATTGATGCTTTTAACACAAAAGTAATTATGACACAAGACAGTTGTGCTAGTCCGAAGATAGTTAAAAGATTTAACTTTTAACACAAAAGGTGATATAGTTTAGTCAGGGATCTCAATTTTGAATTTGGATCGGGGGTGTCTTCTTTCAACCACTCTATCAGAATATTTTTGTGTAACCTCCTTTGGAGGTGAGTCAAAAGCCCAAATTCCAGGCCTTTCGTAAACATGGAGCCTGAGCCAGATAGCCTTCCAGCTCTGTGTCCTTTCCTCCTCCTCCCTCTCTCACTCACATTATTATTTAGTAATACACCATGAATTAAAGATGACGATCAGCAAGCCTTATCCACTTATTCAGTGGTGTAAAGAAAAACTTTAAACAATCCTAGCTTGGAGAAATGCAACAAAGGGCAACTTCTAAGACTAGTTTCTCCCCCAAATGTGGAAGCCTAGGTTTTTCTGAGTTGACTTTTTTAGGTGTTGGCTTGACATGCCTTGTTTAGATCACAAACTCTTTACAAAGAAACTACTTATTTTGAGCTATTACTAAAAATAGCAGTAAATATTATTGAGTAATTCCTATTTAAACTATTTAAGACTTAAACAGGAAAACAATTTTCCATTCATGGTATAGGCAACACTAACGTTTACACACATATGTTTATAGATGTGGGAATATCCTGTACTCCATGATCCTGAATAGACACCACCACTGTCGTTGAACATATAATGTACATATATATGTACATAAGTAAATATTCATTCAGGTGATTGCCTTTGACTTAAAAAACGCTGTCTCAATTTTAGCAGCCCAGAAAAGATAACCTGACTGTCTGCATGTGATTTGTAGCTGAACCATCCTTTTGTTAGACAAGTGGGCTGTTCTGTGATGTCAACAGAAATCAGATACAGGTGGACTTAGGTCAGCAGCCGCCTCGCCCGGGACCTACCGGGTCAGTGGGTCACTGGAAGGGAGATGGTGGGCGTGCAGCAGACCCTCAAAGCAGCCACTGAAAGGTGCAGGGACCGCGGCCTTCCTAAGAGGCTGAGAAATCTCATTGTAACCCCATTTGCTCCAGTCCAGCCCAGGCACAAAATGGATTAATGAAGGTGAAGCAGAATGGGGCTGAAGGTGAGCTTCTGCTTTTTAAAAATGAGAAAGGGACAATTTCAGCAGAGATGACAAAAAAAGAGTGCGGAGAAAAGAGCATTTAGAGAATAAAGGGAATCTACAAATATATTCCCTTAACAAATACTCAGAGAAGCCATTTCAAATGTCAGCCTCCTTGCTGATAGATTTAAAAGGTTATTAAACAAGTAACAACTATTTGTTGTTTCTTTTAAGTTACACATTTTTGAGCTTGTTTGATCTTAACAAAACCCAGAATGCCCCTCTGCCAATAAGTACACTGCACTGAATTCATGATTGCCTCACAATTTCCTCAGCACACAGACCCAAAAGGTCAAGTGGCCTCGTGTGATTTTTTCTGAAAATGGAACTGTCCTTTGAACAAATACAATTGGTGAGTTGAAAACAATGAAAAGAAAAATACATCCAGTTGAATAAAACCATGAGATCCCAAACACTGAACTTTATCATCTACTTCAGTAACATAAGCACTAGTTTATCCAGATGGGAGTTACCACCTAGTATTATAGTCATTCTGAGTAATACAAACACAAGTTATAATTACTTGAAATGTTAACTGTTTTTACTAAGATGGTAGCAAAGCTGTTTTTTGTTGTTTACTTATTTGCTTTCGTAACCGGATATCTAGATTACAACTTTCAAGTGCTCTATGGACCAACCCTCTGATGCAAAGTTAGGGGCTTTATTTAGAATAAACTAGGAGGTCTTTTTTTTTATTCTGAAATTAGGATTACATTGCTCATAAAAGTTACAAGTTTTTTTATCGCCACTTGCATGTCTTCTCCCCCTAGAATTTCTCTCATTTCTCTTTAACACAAAAAAGGTAAGGAATACCATCTTGAGGAAAAGTGCAATTGTTCAGAGAAAAGGCCAGTCGTCCTCTGAAGTTAAGCAGTGACTGTGTGGCACAGAACAAACTGGCAATTATTTGGTTTTAATTNTCCCCCTAGAATTTCTCTCATTTCTCTTTAACAACAAAAAAGGTAAGGAATACCATCTTGAGGAAAAGTGCAATTGTTCAGAGAAAAGGCCAGTCGTCCTCTGAAGTTAAGCAGTGACTGTGTGGCACAGAACAAACTGGCAATTATTTGGTTTTAATTCCTGAACTTGAAATTAAAATGAGAAATGGTCCCACTGGTGTAGAAATTTTGGCAGGGGTAAACAAGGGGTCCCTGGTTGTGCCAGTCAGCTCTCTGGGGAGCAGGTGCTGACAGAGGGAAGTGGGGAAGGGTTTCTGGGGAGTAAGAGCTGAGAAGACAAATGGGAAGGAAGCCATCTGACCCAGGCTTCATTTTGACAAAGGCTTTGTCTAAATGAGGGGCGCTCTGCCTGATCAGTACAGGGGTCCTCTGTCTGGTGGAAATAGCTGGGCCCTGGCCACCGCCTAGGCAGTGGGGGCGCTGGGGGCTGCCCTGGAAAGAGCCAGACCTCACTCCAAAGCCCGGAGTGGCCGGGGCAGGTCTGGGAGAGCACATTATCGCATTATGGGAGTGCTGGCCGGCCTCCAGCATCCGGCTAGACTCAATTCCATCCCCCTTCTAGGGGAGCCTTTGCTTTCCCTCCCAAACTCCTCAAGTCTTCCTTGATCTTCACCTCCTCCCTATCCCTAGGAAAAGTCGAGGTTCTTCTCACTTCCTTATGCAGAGCTCTTCAGTGTAATAAAAATACATTTTCTTTCTCAGTGGGAGGAGACATCTCTTCTATTCAAAGAGGGCTGCCTAGCATTTTCCCTGGATATGTTATAAATACACATATTAAGCCACTCCAGGAGTATGAGAAAATGGTTGTGGCAATTCTTGCTCTAAGCAGCACTTTCCCCTGTTTAATTGTAAACAGAAACAACTAGGGATGCTAAGAGCACAGGGTGAAATTTGAGAGCAAAAGCTGAGTTTACTGCCCAGGGTGCCTGCCCATGTGACTTCTCACTTTCTAAGCTCACCTTTGAGGCTAAGGGTTTACTTCCCTCAGAGACTGGTTTAGGGTGGTTTAGACTGATAGAAACTAAGAGTGACTTTCTTAAAAATTCGTGACTAAACAGAATTAGGGAATCAAACAACATTATTTGCTTCCAGTTGACATTTGATAAACGTTGCTTCTGCTACTTAATTGATAATTTACTCCACAAACTCAAATGTACAAAAATATATTCTTTATTTGTTTAAAACCAAATGAGACCCCTATGTTTTTCCTATATTGAAATTCTGGAGACTTATTGATATGTATTATTTTGAAGATGGCCTATTTTGTAGGAGAGAAGCTTAAAAAGTAGGATATTTAGGTCAAAAGGTCAGTGTATTCTGCAATTGGACATACAGTTCCACATACAATTCCACACTCAGAAGTTTGAGAGCGCCTGGTTATGTACACCCTCACCAGCCTGGAAGTTATCAATCGTTTCAACTTTTGCCAAGCAGATGGGCAAAAATTCAATTTTGTTATGATTTTAATTTGCATTTCCCTGGCTGCTGGCAAGATTGAACAACTTGTTATGTTTATATGGCATCTGCACTTCCTTTGATCTACTGGGTCACCTGTCTTCTTATTGATTTCTAAAAAGCCTTATGTAAGTAAGGGCTCTTAACTCTTCCTGTGTGTGTGTGTGTGTGTGTGTGTGTGTGTGTGTGTGTGTGTCTGCTGCAAATACATTGATAGTTAATTAATCACTTGTTTTTTGACTGGTTGTGGGTTAAAAAGACACAGACCCTACACTCAGCTCATATTCCAATGGGGGCATCAGCTGAAAGATAGATAATATAACTTGACAGAGCTGTACCTGAGCGGGCACTTCTAATATCTGCAGCAGGCAAAATTTGCTTTCACATTAATATTACTTTTTAGTAATGAAAGCAATGTAACTTCATTGAAGGCCATTGGCATACTTTTATCATGAAGTCAGACAAAACGATGACTATGGCAGGATTTTGCCAGAGCTTGACCAGTCATAAACTTATTTAACTTCTACCCCTTCTCACATGTCCACTCTCAACCTACCACTCCCAAATTCCATTCTTCCTTAGAGTGTTTCTACCCACCCTTCTATTTTCAAAGGAATGGTATGTTAGTTTGTGACAGATTTTTTTTTTGTAGATCTCCAGTAAGTCTTAGACTCTTTAATACACATATTAAAGTCATCAGAGAAGATTTAGTTTCTTCAAATAGTTGACTATGCACAAAAAAGTTTCAGACTTTATATTTTAAAATAGGAGGGCCCATTTTCCTATGTAGTATTAACTCATTTGACAAATTTTGATTGCTTATCCCCTATATACCAGGCACTGTTTTAAAAACTGGGGAAAAAAATCCAACTGTGGATATAATATTATATCTACATGCTCATGGGACTTACATCCTAGTTGAAGCAGAGAACAGCATTAAGTTACTATAAACACAGTTTATAATGTCAGGTACGTACTATAAAGAAAAATAAGATAGCTTAAGAGGAGTGTTATGGGATGAATTGTGTCCCCTCAAAAAGATGTTAATTCTCAGTACCTGTGAATGCGACCTTGTATGAAAATAGGATCTTTGCAAATGATTGAGTCAATGATGACTCCAAGGTCATTGGAGGAGACCCTAATCCAATATGACTGGAGTCCTTATAAAAAGGGGAAATTAGGATACAGTGACAGACATATACATAGGGTGAATGTCGTGTGAAGATGAAGGCTGAGATTTGGATGGTGCTTCTATAAGCCAAAGAATGCCAGTGATTGCCAGCAAGCCACTGGAAGCTAGGAGCAAGGTATGGAACAGGTAGTCCCTCACAGCTTTCAGAACAAACCAACTCTGCCAGCATCTTGATCTCAGACTTCTAGCTTCCAGAATTGAGAAACAATACATTGCCATTGAATCAAGACATCCAGTTTGTGGCACTTTGTTAGGGAACCCTTAGGAAACTAATACAGAGAGGAAAAGTAGGATTTGAAGATGGGATGATGAGGGAAGCTCACATGTGAACAGAGAACAGAATACAGTCAAGCAGATAAACTGGGAGAAGCATGTACCAGACAAGGGCATGTCAAGTGCAAATAACCTCTGGTGGAAGCATGCTTGGCTCTTGGAAGGATCACCAAGGTCAGGATTCCTGATGCACAGTGAGCGAAAGGCAGGGAGAGTGGGAGGAGGTAAGGTCAGACCGTGTAGACTGGCCATGACGTGTGGACAGTTGGCTTTTTTCCGGGCAATGAGAAGCAATTGGAGGACTGTAGGCAGATACATGGTGTCACTGGTGTCACAAGAAGCAAATTTAGTTTCCTGTTAAGCAGAAAACAAGGTTGAGTTTGGTGTCTGTATTATAGCCAGTGCTCCTGGAGTTGTAAGTAACAGAGGTTCAACTCAAACTTGACTAAACAAGGGAGGGAACGTAACTAGATCACATAACCGAAAAGCCCAGGAGTAGTTTAGGAAGGGCTGGGGATCAGCTCTGATCATCACAAATCTGTTTCACGCTCTCCCTCTTTCTGCTCTGCCTTCCTGTATGTTGACGTCCCTCACAAACAGCTTTTTTGTCATTACACGGCAAAAGGACCTCTTGCAGCTCGAGAGGTCCATACTTCTTAGTACTGGAGATCCTGATTTATATATAGTCCTACAATAAGTAGTGGTGATTTCTGAAGATAGTTTTTTGATCGACTGGTTTGGGTCACGTGTCCACCTCTTCGGCAAGGGAGCCCACGCAGGGACTGAATGATACGGTGTATGAGAAGCGTTCCCCAGCAGGAAGAGCGATGTCGGGGCCACCATGCTGCAAGGTCTTAGAACCCTAATTCGTGATGTAGTGTATGTGAACGGGACCTCCTGGAGTCGGGGGGTGCACAACCCAGAGAGGTCACACATGGTGGTCCTTGGTTCTGTAACCTAAAGAATGGCAAAGGAAGTTGGGCAGGCACAAACAGCAGGTATCCCTAGTACATCTCATTATGACTTTAAGAAAGGACTTTTTTTTTAGGACTGTTTATGACAAGTTCTTGGCTGGGCTTTTGCCTTCTTGGAACAAAACGTGACTCATAAAATACAAATCTAGAGTAGAAAAATAAGTAGATTTATTTTAATTTGTCTAGGGACATCCTCTTAAATTTAAGGAATACAAATAATCCACCTTTGATAACAGTACTATAAATGGAATTATGATTCACAAATGTAGTGGCTCTTCCTTTCTAAGAACTTAATGCATTCATTTATTTCACAACTATTGGTTGGGCCCCTGATACTGATAAAGAATTCAAACACAGTGGGGGAACCAAACAAAACTGATTTCTGTCCTCATGGGTGAGATGGACATTGGACAATGAACAGAGATATAAATATATACTTTATGCTGTGATAACTCTGGGGCTTCCCTGGTAGCTCAGACAGTAGAGAGTCTGCCTGCAATGCAGGAGACCTGGGTTTGATTCCTAGGTCAGGAAGATCCCCTGGAGAAGGAAATGGCAATCCACTCCAGTATTCTTGCCTGGAGAATCCCATGGACAGAGGAGCCTGGCAGGCTACAGTCCATGGGGTCCCAAAGAGTCGGACATGACTGAGAATGTAACACACACACAACTATGATAAAGGAAAAGAACTGGTTTCTATCAGAGAGAATTGACAGGAGATGGGGGTTAATTTACACTTGAATCAGAGATTTATCTGAGGTTGTGACATTAAAGCAGTTTGCTGAAGGATAAATAGGAATTAGCCAGATGAAGAGTGGGAGAGGCAGGCAGAGTATTCAGGCAGAGGGACCAGTATGTGTGAAGGCCTTGAGGAATTGTGGATTTCACCAGACATCCCTGGCCAGGCCCAGGGACATTATCCCAAACATTTCCATTTCCACTGATTGTTGCTTTCCATAATATTTCAAATTACACTAAATTATACATATTCTCTTTTCATCATTACATGGTAGAGTGAAAGTTTAGATTCCCCCCTCTGATGATTAAATATTTGTATATACTAGTGCACTAATATATGAGGATCACAAGCTGATCAAAAGTCATCAGAAAGTAGAATTTATTAAAGGAGGACTGTAATTATTTTATGCTGACAATATGTTTTCAAGTGTTTCTTAGTAATTTAACATTTCAGTTTCTATGATTTTGTGGCAGAAAAGAAGATGATGAAAAGATTTAGGGAAAAACAGAGGACATCAGATACAGACAGGAGTTTAGCATTTAAAGGGGATTCTCTGACGTTCCCTCCTGGCATCTGCTAAGTGAAGGACAGAAACCGGGGTGCTAGCCATTGGTGAGGAGGTAAAACTTAGCTGTCATGGTTCAACCTTGATTAATCAGAATCCCAAAAGAAAACAGATGGCCCACTCAGAAGAGGCTAAATTGGGATGTTTTATATTCAGAGGGACTGTTTTCAAAGCTGTATGTGTATAGGCTTAAATGAGGCTCCCTTCTTAATGAGCCCATAATACCCAGGCCCACATGGATAAGCAGAAGAGGTGTTTTCTAGACCCAAGAGAGAGACAGAGAGCGACAGAGACACAGAGTCGTGTATCACTGCCACTCTCTATGGGATAAGCAGTGACCTTTAGTCGAGGGACACTGTCAGCTGGAGGCAACTTTACAGGAAGGAAACAGAAGGGTGAAGCAACCTGACCTTCTTTTCTTCCCTTCCTCTGACTTCTAGTTGAACCGAACCAGAAGGCCGAGTCATGAGCATCCACTGATGTGGTCCATACAGATCAATATTCCAGGAAGAGTGCAGGATGGAGAAGACAAAGAGGAGATCTGACCCTAAGGAGAAAACATATTTTGCCACAGTTCTCGAGAGGCTTTTTACCAGCCCCCAGGTACACAGCTAGTCAACACCATGCTGCCTAGAATCCATCCAGTTCTTGTTGACCATGTTTCATCGTCACGAATGTGCATGGATGTGTATTAAAAAATACCAGAAGTGCTTATCTGCTGACTCCTAGGATACCTTGCAAACTGGACAAGTAGTATCAACTCCTGCTTTTCAAAGTTTAGACCTATTTGCTTTTTTTTTTTTTTTTAACTGCAAGCCAGTCAACCCCTAAAAATGTACAGCCCCACAGACTTCTGCATGTAGGTCAGGAAGCAACAGTTAGAACTGGACATGGAACAACAGACTGGNGCAACCTTACATCTTCCAGCCCCCAAATTGCCAACCTGAAAATATTCTGCCTCAGAGTTTAACAATTATTGAAACAGTTTTAAAAAGAGGTTATTCAGAAACAAAATTTCTATTTACTTTCAACAATAGGATATTGAAATTCATCCAGATTGAAAATGTACACAGCCATGCTAGAAAAGTAGCAGCGTTCCTTTTCTTTCTTCTTCCCTCTCTTCCTCTCCCCTTCCCTCCCTTCCTTGTCTCCTTCCTTATTTACCTTTCTTCCTTCTTCCTTTCTTTCTCTTTCTTTCTTCTAATACTCCACCATCTTGTCTGTGGTATACTCTCCTGAACTGCTGTTGCTGATGAGACCCAGGCCAAATATTTGAGTTCTGGGCCCGTTCAGTCAGTGCCCTCTGAGGGACATGTGACCCAGTGGCCTTCCTTAGACACAGGTCACAGGTCACAGGTCTGGCTCTGGATGGACCACTTCAGTGCCTCACCGGGGACTGCTAACTGCCCACACCTGGTGACCAGCCACACACCTGTTCCTAGTTGCATCCTTAACAGAGGTCCTAGTGCCTTCGAGCTGGTGCCTAGATCCTCTGCCTTTCTGCCCCGTCCCCCTGACTGACTGTTCACGGGGCTCAGGCTGCTGTGGGGCGAGAAGTGTCACCTTTCCTTGGGCCACCACCACCCCCTTGTGCCCACTAATGAGGAGAGGGTGGAGGTGCCCCGTGACCGCAACTCCTGCTGACCCCTCGAGGGCTGCCCCACTCTCCACCATTCTCTTGTCCCCCATCTTTAAAGCGGCATGACGTGCTTGGTCACTCAGTCATGTCCGATTCTTTGTGCCCCCATGGACTGTGGCCTGCCAGGCTCCTCTGTCCCTGGGGATTCTCCAGGCAAGAATACTGGAGTGGGTTGCCATGCCCTCCTCCAGGGGATCTTCCCGACCCAGGGACTGAACCCATGTCTCTCAGTTCTCCTGCATTGGCAGCCAGATTCTTTACCACTAGCACCACCTGGGTCAGCCCTTAAAGCAGCCTAAGCCCCTCAGAATAAACACACGCGCGCACACACACACAGCACCCGCCCCACGCACAGAGCATNTTGGAGAAGACTCTTGAGAGTCCCTTGGACTGCAAGGAGATCCAACCAGTCCATTCTGAAAGAGATCAACCCTGGGATTTCTTTGGAAGGAATGATGCTAAAGCTGAAACTCCAGTACTTTGGCCACCTCATGTGAAGAGTTGACTCATTGGAAAAGACTCTGATGCTGGGAGGGATTGGGGGCAGGAGGAGAAGGGGAGGACAGAGGATGAGATGGCTGGATGGCATCACGGACTCGATGGACGTGAGTCTGAGTGAACTCCGGGAGATGGTGATGGACAGGGAGGCCTGGCGTGCTGCGATACACGGGGTTGCAAAGAGTCGGACATGACTGAGCAACTGAACTGAAGTGAACAGACTTCTGCAATCAGGTGCCCTGGGAACAGTTCCCTAATCAAGTGATGAGATCCTTGAAGAAAGACATTTCTATCATACTGCTATCCCCTTCATTACTCATCTTGGTTTTTAAATATCACAGAAATTTTCAAATATGAAAAATAGCATAAAGATAATGTATACTCGTATCTGCTACCCTAATTTAGAAAATGTTAATATTTTGATGTTTGTTTCAGAAATTTTAAATAAAATATCACAGAGTGGAGGGCTTCTTGTCGCTTATTATCTCTATTCATTCAATAACTTTCATTTTAAAAACATGTATTGAGCAATGACTTGTTGCTGCTTAGTCGCTTCTGTTGTGTCCGACTCTGCAACCCTATGGACTGCAGCCTTCCAATCTCCTGTGTCCATGGGATTCTCCAGGCAAGAGTACTTAGAGTGGGTTGCCCTGCCCTCCTCCAGGGGATCTTCCCGATCCAGGGATCCAACCTGGGTCTCCCACATTGCATGCATATTCTTTACCTTTGAGCCACCAGGGAAGCCCAAGCAACTACTTACTCTACTACAAATCCAGGCAGTAAAAATAAGTAAGACTGAGACTTGTTTCCTTTCCTCAAGGTGCTCCCGATCTAGTAGAGTGGGAGCAGACAAGGAAACACCTGGGAAGAAGATGTGTAGGAGTGGAAAAGAATTTAGATCCCTCGCCTGAGCAACTAAGAACAGCCCAGATCCCACACACGGGTAAAGATGCTCATTAAATATAAATTGTATTGAACTGATCCTGGAAGTTGTAGTTGCAAAACCTAATGCAAGCGTCAAAAGAGAAGAGAGGAAGAGAAGAAACAGGAGGCGATGGAGAGTGGAGGCCTGAAGAGAAAGAAGGGCACCAGAAGCTCTTGGGCTCCTAACTATTTACCTCTGTGCACACTCCGTGGGAATTGTCACAGAGACATCTTCCCCCACCCTTCCCCCTTCAAGGGCGCTTGATTCAGAGGCTGTGGCTCAGGAAGATATTGGCAGTCATTGGTACAAAACTGAAACTCCGTTCTTTTCTCTCCCACGTTGGAATGCCTTTATCTTAGGGATAACCTGGCATCATCCCTAAATATATTGAAAAGCAAGATATTTTCAAAGTTTGTTTCTTTAATTCTGATTCAAAATACTTTGTGCAGAGACAATCCACCCTAACCACATGGCAACTATGACAGGTCTTGTCTGTGACTTGTGGAAGGGCCACCTTTCTTTCTTTGCAGACATGACTTTGTTATTATCCCTAAAATGGTTGATGGTCTATTTGTGGTAGGTGGGTGAGAACAGAGAGAGAAGCAAACAAACCAGTAGCTTTTGCACTGAAAACTTGGCGGTACACAGCCACAGTGGAAACTGAAGAGCATAATGGATAAAGCCTCAATTGTAGCAACACAGTGACAGGTCAGTTCAGTCGCTCAGTCGTGTCCGACTCTGCGACCTCATGGACAGCAGGCCGCCAGGCCTCCTTGTCCATCACCAACTCCCAGAGTCCACCCAAACCCATGTCCATTGAATCGGTGATGCCATCCAACCATCACCATCTCATCCTCTGTTGTCCCCTTCTCCTCCTGTCCTCAATCTTTCCCAGCATCAGAGTCTTTTCAAATGAGTTAGCTCTTCGTATCAGGTGGCCAAAGTATTGGAGCTTCAGCTTCAAAATCAATCCTTCCAATGAACACCCAGGGCTGATCTCCTTTAGGATGGACTGGTTGGATCTCCATGCAGTCCAAGGGACTCTCAAGAGTCTTCTCCAACACCACAGTGCAAAAGCATCAATTCTTCGGCACTCAGCTTTCTTTATAGTCCAACTCTCACATCCGTGCACGACTTCTGGAAAAACCAGAGCTGACAACTTTGCCTCTAATTTTGTTTGTTCTCTACTTTTTTGTTTTGGTTGCACCACTCAACACGTGAGACCCTAGTTCCCTGTGCTACGCTCTGCTAAGTCTCTCAGTTGCGTCCTTCTCTTTGCGACCCTACGGATGGTAGCCTGCCAGGCTCTCCGCCACATCTCTTAGGTCTCCAGCCTTGGCAGGTGGGTCAGCACCACCAGCACCAGCTGGGAAGCCCCCTAGTTACCTGGCCACAGGTCAAACTGCACCCCCTGCAGTGGAATAGACCCCTACAGTGTCTTAAGGACCCCAGGAAATCTCTCCTCTTATTGTTTCTGATTGAAATGTATAATAGACACCATTTTACCAAATGAGAAACTTGCCACCAATGAGATGTTTGACATTGGCTAGTTTTATTAAAATTTCTGGTGTCTAGTCCGTAGTAAGCTATAGCTTACTTATAGAGTAAGTATTAAAGGCTCAGGAAAAGAACATCAATAGACAACATTTTTTCAGGACTAAACCTGTATCCTTGTGTCTTTAGAAAAACAGTAATTGAAGATAAATACTCTACACTGAAAAGCATGATGCATTTTGGGCGGTAAAGATGGTAAAGGGTCCACCTGCAATGCAAGAGACGCAGGTTCGAACCCTGGGTTGGGAAGATCCCCTAGAGAAGGGAATATCTACCCACTGCAGTCCTCTTGCTTAGAGAATTCCATAGAGGGGCCTGGTGGGCTAGAGTCTATGGGGTCGCAAAGAGTCGGACATGACTGTGAAACTAACACTTTCAACACTTTCTCCAAAATCAGGTAACTGGAAGGCTTAATGAAATGAGTTGTGGAAACTCTTCACAAGGGGAGCTATTCTTTTCAGCTCGAATTTCTTCACATTCTGCCATCCTTAAAGTGGCTGGTTAGGTCTTCCAATAGCAAAAAGCGCAAGTCTATACAGCATCTTGGTACAAATTCAGAGGAGGCCCCCCTCGGGGCTCACGCCACCCTGCCAACTTGTGCCTCTGGGTGAGAAGAAGGCTCCCTTCGAACTTGGCAGCCCGAGACCAGCACTTAGCCCCATGCCCAGGCACGTTTGTGTAGTGCGCAAACTGTACAACCAGGTGCCTTGATTCCAGTGCCAAAAAACATGGCTTCAGAACAATGCACTGAATACCTCCCAATGCTGGGCACTCAGCCAGGCCCTGGAAATAAAAAAAGGAATAAAACAGAGTCTCCTCTTGGAGCCTGGGAAGAGGGCCATGTAAACAGATTACCACAATAAGACTGAATAATGTGATCAAAGAGAAACACACACACACCGCTACTGAGTCACGAGTTAAGGAACCACTCATTTCTCTTGGATGCGGCTGTGGTCAAGGAAAGTTCAGAAAGGAAGAGGCATTTGAATGGGGCTTCAGTGGGTGATGAGTGGAAGTCTATGAGGTGGGAAAAGGGGATTGGGTTGTTTGGTGACAAGGATAAGCTTGAGTTTCTTCTGCTACCCCAAACTCAGGAAAGCCTCAGTTGCAGCTTTATCTCTTGAACTAGGACTTGGGTCTCACACTTCTGTTGGGTTTGTCTATGTCTTTTTTTGGCCTCTGAGGTGATCCAGACAGCTCAGCAGTGGGGCTTATATAAACAGAATAATAGACAGTGTTTTTTGCCAGCATAGCTCTGTTGGGCAGCTGAGGAAGCAGGAGGTGACTAGTCAAAGGCTGGATTTGGGAGTATGGCCAAATGGCCTCCTTATAGACGTAGCACACAAGGACATTCCAGGAAGAGGGAGCACCATGATCCCACAGTATTTTGTTTGCCAGATGGATATCTCCTTAGTGACAAACATTTAATTTGCCTGTAGGTGTGACCTTTGGTTACACAACAGAATTGTGAATTAGCTAGAATATCATGTTTGAAAGACCTAGACTGCTTATTTCCCCAGAAGGATCAGTTTGTTTGGCCCAGAAAAGCTGTTCCAAGACCACAGATGACATTTCTAACTCTAATGAACTTTTGCCCTTGTTGGCGCATTGCTACTGGTTGCTAGAAGACACGGCTCCTCAGAAGCCATCGTCACTCCCAGAGAAGCAATTGTGTGTGTGTGTGTCCCTTTGGCAGGAAGTCAGAGGCGTCTTTTCTGGGTTGTTAAGGGGGAGAGTCATATGCAGGCATCAGATAGTATTGGGGTACAAGGGTCAGAGGCAGGGAGCTTTATTTCTTCCCATGGAGTTAGGCACTGTGACTTTGTTGTGATTCTCTGAAACAACCTTGTCCTCTGAACCTGTTTGTGCAGTTCAAGGCGGACAGGAAGCTTCACTGGACACCGGTCTGTGCAATCGCAACGTAATAATAAACTTGCTGACGCTCTTTCTACTGATTAGTTCCAAACTAGCTATTTCAGGCCACACACTCATAAACCGAGTTCTCCTTTCATGACCCTGATGTTGAGATAAAAGGTGGAGTTATACAGCACCAGCCCTCAGGAAGTGCCTGAGGGCCCTCCTGGCAACAATCTGACAACCACAGAAAGCACCGAGGAGTGTCTCCCTGCCTGTGTGTGACCCCTTGGTGCCCATGGACCCTGCTTCTGAAGCTCCCAGCGACTGAGAAATGGAAAACTCGCCCATATTCGCACGTGGGAAGAAGTCATCAAAGAGAACGTGTACTCAAGCGCACTTTGTAAACACAAAGAGAACATTCCTGCAAAGTAGGCAGGCACATTAAAACATGGCAGGTCAAAGAATGAAGACAAAGGGCTGTGCCAGCCCATATTCAAGGATCCTGTTGAAGGGGGATCCGTGGTGATAAATATCATTGGGAAAGTATCATATACCAAAATTCCTCAATCACGCTATAAAGAATTCACATTGTTTAGTTCAGAAATGTGAAAAAGATACCCCCCATTCCATCAGCTGCTTATGTCAAAATTTGGTCATTATTTATTTCTCTCTTTTCTCCATTACCCCCCGCCCCGACCCACTCATGAATCTGTCTGTAAGTCAACTTCCAAATTACATGTTGATCTGTCCACCTCTGTTTATCTCTAAGCCATGATCCCAGTCCATGTCACAATAATCTGATGCCCAGATGATCTCAAGACGTTTCTCTGTACTTGCTCTGCCTTCCTCCACCTCTCATTTCTGTGTGGGAACATCTTTCTAAGTATAAACAAATGGAAGAAATTAACAAAGGAAAAGTTCTGTAGATTTGATAAAAAGCTTAAAATTTTAAATACCAAAAAACCACTACACATACCTTTACAGTATGAGAAGGCTCAGTATATATATTTAGTACATATGTTTAAATATACTTATATGTATATATGGCTCTATATTAATTTATTCAGTGAATATGTAACTTTTAAAATAAAAATTACATGCAATAACAAATAAAAAAATTGCATACAATAATACATGTTATACGCAACTAAAATTAAGTAACAAACTGGAGAAGTATTTGACAAAAATATGATAAACTCTTAAAATATATTTGATAGACAATATATATAAGCTCATATAGCTCATTTCAACTTAGAAAAGACCCTGATGCTGGGAAGGGTTGAAGGCAAGAGGAGAAGGGGACAATAAAGGACGAGATGGTTGGATGGCATCACTGACTCGATCGACACAAGTTTGAGCAAGCTCCCGGAGTTGGTGACGGACAGGTAGGCTGGCGTGCTGTGGTTCATGGGGTAGCAAAGAGACACGACTGAGCGACTGAACAATAACAACAACAACAACAACAACAACAACAACAACAACAACATATAGCTCAAAAAACATTAAGACCATTAGCATTAAAACGGATAAGGAGGACTTCCCTGGTGGCGCAGTGGATAAGAATCCGCCGAGGACATGGGTTTGACCCCTGGTCCGGGAAGATCCGACATTCCATGGAGCAACTAAGCCTGTGCGCCACAATAGCTGAGCCTGTGCTCTAGAGTCTGAGCGGTGCAACTACTAACCCGCAGAAGCCTAGAGTTGATGCCTTGCAATAGAACTCAGTTTGATGATAAGCCGGTGCACTGAAACGAAGGGTAGCCCCCTCGCTGCAGCTAGAGAAAGCCCATGCGCAGCAACGAAGACCCAGAGGAGCCAAAAGTAAATTTAAAAAAGTTTAAAAGTGCTCAATAAATGCTTCTTTAAAAATAAATAGCGAAAAAAAGTATTTTGAAATAAACTACCAGATTTTTTCAACCAAAAATGGGTAATGATGCTAATAGTGAATCACTGAAAATTAAATACAAATAGGTAAGCAAACAAAAAAATGTTCTGTCTCACTAATAATCAGATAAGTGAAAATTAAAAGTTGACATATTACTTTTTGCCTGTTAGAGTAGCAAGACTTTTTTAAAAATTTAATAGATCTATCATTTTCATCCAGTTTCTCAGTTCAGTTCAGTTCAGTCGCTCAGTCATGTCCGACTCTTTGTGTTTTTTTTTTTAATTNTTTGGAACCAGTCTGTTGTTCCATGTCCAGTTCTAACTGTTGCTTCCTGACCTGCATACCGGTTTCTCAGGAGGCAGGTAAGGTGGTCTGGTATTCCCATCTCTTTCAGCATTTTCCACAGTTTAGAAGGAACCAAAGTACTAGAAGAAAACAAGGGAGAAAAATTAGTCAAAAAAATTTAAATCAGAAAGGCCTTTCTAATAATGACACAAAAGGAGCCACAAAAGCAAATATTGATGTTTGACCATGCTGCTAAGTNCATTTTCCACAGTTTAGAAGGAACCAAAGTACTAGAAGAAAACAAGGGAGAAAAATTAGTCAAAAAAATTTAAATCAGAAAGGCCTTTCTAATAATGACACAAAAGGAGCCACAAAAGCAAATATTGATGTTTGACCATGCTGCTAAGTCACGTCAGTCGTGTCCGACTCTGTGCGACCCCAGAGACGGCAGCCCACCAGGCTCCCCCATCCCTGGGATTCTCCAGGCAAGAACGCTGGAGTGGGTTGCCATTTCCTTCTCCAATGCAGGGAAGTGAAAAGTGAAAGTGAAGTCGCTCAGTCCTATCCGACTCTTAGTGACCCCATGGACTGCAGCCTACCAGGCTCCTCCATCCATGGGATTTTCCAGGCAAGAGTACTGGAGTGGGGTGCCGCTGCCTTCTCCAATGTTTGACTATACAAAAATGTATAACAAAATTTCTACACGGCAAGATTCCACAAGAGAAGTCAAAACCGAAAACAAACTGGGAAAAAGTTGTGATCCACCGTCTTGACCATTCCAAGCATACAGGTCCGTAGCATTAAGCACATGCACACTGCTGTGAGACCTTCGCCACCATCCATCCCCAGATTCCTTTTCATTTTGCAAAACAAACTCTGTTCTCATTAAACAGTAAGGCCCCATCCCTCCCTCTGCAATTTACTTTCTCGCTCAGTGAATCTGATGACTCCAGGTACCTGATATAAGAGGAATCATGTCCTAAGTGTCCTTTCGTGAACTGGCTTATTTCACTTAATACCATGTTTTCATGGTTCATCCATGTTGCAGCATGTGTCAGAATGTCCCCCCTCCCTTTTTAAGGCTGAATAACATTACCTTGTATGTATCTCTCACATTTTCAATCCATTCATCAGTCGATGAACATGTGAGTTGCTTGGTAATTTTGAAAAACACTGCTCTGAGCTTGGGTGTACAAATACCTCAAGTCCTCACTTGTATATTTTTGCACTTCAAATTTTTTTGCACTTTGGAAATTCCATTAGTAATAAACTGCTATATAACAAACCATCCCAGCACTGGATGATTTAACAACAAGGATTTATTACTTCTCCTGGTTCTGGGGGTTGGCTGGGCTGTTCTTCAATTTGTTTACTTGGCCTCAGTCACATGGTGGAATTCAGATGGGAGATCTGGTGGGAACAAAAGTCCAAACTGACTTGTTTCACATGTTTTGCAGTAGGTCTTGGCTTCTCCTGTCTGATTTTCTTCTGTATAACTTTGTATCCTCTGATAGGTTAAACTACTTTCCTTATTGGCAGACTCAGAGAGCTGTTCAAGTGGGGAAAGCAGAAACTGAAAGGTTTCTGAAGTGCAGGCTCTGGAACTTGCACAATATCACTTCTGCTACCTTCTGCTGGTCAAAGCAAACATCAAAGACAGCTCAGATTCAAGGAGTGGGAAACAGACTCTAACTTTTGATGAGAATAGTTGCAAAGAATCTGTGATCATATTTAACCTACCTCAGAAATAGATTACCTATTCAAACATATTAAATAAAAACGTTCATAAATAAATCATAATGATATGCAAAAATTCATGTCATAATATTTAAAAATGCAGAGGGAAAGCTTGTGTGTGAATTAATAATTTATATTGGTAACACCAATGTCTCCTGGCTTCCCTGCTGCCTCCTTAAATACTCTATTTTCAATCTTTTTTGTTTCTACTAGAGATCGTGGCTCAATTCAAAATGGCTTAAATACTAAAGAATATGGATTATTTCACATAACGAACATATCTGAAGAAGGGTAGCTCCAGTGGTTGAAATACATCTACTCCCTAATGTCAGAAGGGACCCATGTCAGCATTTCAGCTTGATCCTCAGACAAGTCTCCCTCGTGGCTGAAAGATGGTTGCTTCAGGAACAAGTGTCCCATCCATACATCCAAAGGAAGAAGAGGTATTATACTGAAAAACCGTAAACATATTGAAAACTTGAGAGTGGGGCAACCTAGATTTAACTATTGATAACACTTTGCCACAGGCTTCCCAGGTGGCTCAGTGGTAAAGAATCTGTCTGCCAATGCAGGAGATGCAGGTTGGATCCCTGGGTCGGGAAGATTCCTTGGAGAAAGAAATGGCAACCCACTTCAGTATTCTTGCCTGGGAAATCCCATGGACGGAGGAGCCTGGTGGACTACAGTCCATGGGGTCTCAAAAGAATTGGACATGACTTAGTGACTAAACCACAGGGATGAGACATTTTGCCACATGTCATAATTGCTTGACCTGTCTCTTTCACTCTGTGACTGATACATGTCTACATGTGTATGTTTTGTTTCCTGTGTCGTTTGAAAATCAGGTGCAAATATCACAACTCCACCCCTACATAATTCAGCCTGTATTTCCTAAGAATAAAGATGTCTTCTGTAGAGCTACAGCCTCCCACTGAAGAAAAATTAACAGTAATCCCTTAACGTCACTTAATGTTCAGTCCCAAGTTCAACTTTCCTCAGTTATCCCTAAAATGTGTTTTGTAGCTTATGTAATTCAAACCAGAATCCAATCAAGTGCATAGATGGCATTTGGTTTTATGTTTCTTTGGTCCTTTTAAATTTAGGACATTCTCCCAATTTTTCTTTCTTTTTTAAGTGACAGAAACTAAATGTTACAACTTATTCCATTTTCATGATTACAGGCATTACAGGGCAGGGTGAGTAAACAAGGCAAGTCAAGTGACCACTTTTCTTTCCCCACCCCCAGTTTAATCATGTGCAGCATTTTGGCATTTTTATGATAAACAGGTGGACTTAATTCATTGACTTAAGTTGAAACCTGGCAGCAGTAAATCTTTGTCATTTAGGATCTTCCTCCAGAGCCACTCCAAGAATTTTAATTCCTGAAGTACACCATGCGCTCTGAAACGGTGTTCGCTGCAGCATTCAAGAAGCTTTCGTGTCTTAATAGGAAATGTGATACCACTTGTTAAGGTAGGGGACCGTTGAAAGCCATCTTCCTCTTGGCTAACCCAGTCCACCAGCAATCACAGGAAAATGACTATATATTATATAAAAATATAAACTGTGCTTGCAAGCATTGACTGGAACTGTTGTGCTGGGGACCCTTTCTGGAGTATTAGCTCCCTCAGAGAAAAGAGATCTTAATCAGTTGCTTCCAAGAATAAATAACCCCAGTAGAGTGTACATAATGTCCTTCAAAGAATGACTCAAGGTCAGGCAACCTTAGTCATCCTGACAAGATTATGCGATATATTTAAAACTAATCCCAGACCAAGTATTGCAACCATAATCCCAAATAATCCCATTATTTGGAACATGGAGTTCCTGCTGAGATGCCAAAGTCAGAAATCTCAAAGCAAGGTGATGATTCATCATCTTTTACAAAAGAGAGAAAAATAGCAAGGAGGAAAGGAAACTCCTCTCTCCTAAATTCATCAAATCAATGCTGTCTTCGGTTTTAATTGACACAATTCAGAGACCTCAATTTCCTGATTTGAGGAGTCCACTCTCAAGATGACTGTCAAGGTCAAGAAGAGCCTTCAGGCTTTTCTTTGCCATGGCCCACGAACTCCAGTCCTTCAGTAGGAATCTCCTCCTTTATTGCTTTCTGAACACACAGGTGGTAGTGCTTGAAGAGGTTGGGCAAACCCAGTGATTGAAGCACTGGACATACTTGAGCTTTGTGTTGGTGCAAGCCTCCCCTACGCTGTTCGTGGTGTCAGCGTCCTCCCAATTTGTTTTTTCACTGAGTTTTTCTTTTGAATTATTCTGATATGCTCCCTCATTTTGTCATTTATATTGCTCCTCTTATCTCTGCATTTGTTATAAATTTCAAAATTGGATTTAGAAGTTTAAAGAGATTCATGTTAAATCTCTTTGGCAAGAATGTTTCATAAGTAGTGTTTTGTACCTTATGTCTCCTTTTATCATTATTGTCCAGTTGCTAAGTCATGTCCGACTATCTGTTACCCCATGGACTGCAGCACGCCAGGCCTCCCTGTCCTTAAGTATCTCCCAGAGTTTGATCAAACTTATGTCCATTAAGTCCATGATGCCATTCAACCATCTCATCCTCTGTCATCCCCTTCTTCTCCTGCCTGCAATCTTTCCCAGCATCAGGGTCTTCTACAATGAATCAGCTCTTCACATCAGGTGGCCAAAATATTGGAGTTTCAGCTTCAACATCAGTCCCTCCAATGAGTATTCAGGACTGATCTCCTTTGGGATTGACTGGTTGGATCTCCTTGCAGCCCAAGGGACTCTCAAGAGTCTTCTCCAACACCACAGTTTAAAGGCATCAATTTTTTGGTGCTCAACCTTCTTTACGGTCCAACTCTCACATCTATACATGACTACTGGAAAACCATAGCCTTGACTAAATGGACCTTTGTTGGCAAAGTAGTATCTCTGCTTTTTTTTTTTCTAGATTTGTCATAACTTTTCTTCAGAGGAGCATCTGTCTTTTAATTCCATGGCTGCAGTCACCATCTACAGTGATTTTGCTGCTACTGCTGCTAAGTTGCTTCAGTCGTGTCTGACTCTGTGCGACCCCATAGGTGGCAGCCCACCAGGCTCTGCCATCCCTGGGATTCTCCAGGCAAGAACACTGGAGTGGGTTGCCATTTCCTTCTCCAATGCATGAAAGTGAAAAGTGAAAGTGAAGTCGTTCAGTCGTGCCCAACTCTTAGCGACCCCATGGACTGCAGCCTACCAGGCTTCTCCGTCCATGGGATTTTCCAGGCAAGAGTACTGGAGTGGGATGCCATCACCTTCTCCGACAGTGATTTTGGACCCCAAGAAAATAAAATATGTCATTGTTTCCACTTTTTCCCCATCTATTTGCCATGAAGTGATGGAACTATATGCCATGACCTTAGTTATTTGAATGTTGAGTTTCAAGACAGCTTTTCCACTCTACTTTCACCTTCATCAAGAGGCTGAGGGATTAGAGGGATATAATCTGCATATCTGAGGTTGTTGATATTTCTCCTGGCAATCTTGATTTCAGCTTGTGCTTCATCCAGCCCAGCATTTCGCATGATGTACTCTGCATATAAGTTAAATAAGCAGAATGACAATATACAGCTTTGACGCACTCCTTTCCCAATTTGGAACCATTCCATTGTTCCATGTCCAGTTCTAACAGTTGCTTCTTGACCTGCATATAGGTTTCTCAGGAGGTTGGTAAGGTGGTCTGGTTTTCCCATCTCTTTAAGAATTTTCCACGGTTTGTTGTGATCTATACAGTCAAAGGCTTTAGAATAGTCAATGAAGCAGAAGTAGATGTTTTTCTGGAACTCTCTTGCTTTTTCTATGATCCAACGGATGTTGACAATTTGATCTCTGGTTCCTCTGCCTTTTCTAAATCCAGCTTGACCATCCGGAAGTGCTCAGTTCATGTACTTTTGAAGCCTAGCTTGAAGGATTTTGAGCATTACCTTGCTAGCATGTGAAATGAGAGTAATTGTATGGTAGTTTGAACATTCTTTGGAATTGTCTTTCTTTGGGTTTGGAATGAAAGCTGACCTTTTCCAGTTCTGTGGCCACTGCTGAATTTTCCAAATTTGCTGGCATGTTGAGTGCAGTACTTTTACAGCATCATCTTTTCAGATTTGAAATAGCTCAGCTGGAATTCCATCACCTCCACCAGCCTTGTTCATAGTAATGCTTCCTATGGCCCACTTGACTTCACACTCCAAGATGTCTGGCTCTAGGTGAGTGACCACACCATCATGGTTATCTGGGTCACTAAGACCTTTTTTGAGTAGTTCTGTGTATTCCTGCTGCCTCTTCTTAATCTCTTCTGCTTCTGTTTGTCCATACTGTTTCTGTGCTTTATTGTGCCCATCTTTGCATGAAATGTTCCTTTGATAGCTTCAGTTTTATTGGAGAGATCTCTGGTCTTTCCCATTCTGTTGTTTTCTTCTTTCTTTGCATTCTTCACTTAAGGCTTTCTTATCTCTCCTTGCCATTCTCTGAAACTCTGCATTCAGTTAGGTACATCTTCTGCTTTTGCTTATCTTTTCTCAGCTATTTGTATGGCCTCCTCAGACAANTTGCATTCTTCACTTAAGGCTTTCTTATCTCTCCTTGCCATTCTCTGAAACTCTGCATTCAGTTAGGTATATCTTCTGCTTTTGCTTATCTTTTCTCAGCTATTTGTATGGCCTACTCAGACAACTGTTTTGCCTTCCTGCAATTCTTTTTCTTTGGGATGGTTTTAATCACCACCTCCTGTACAATGTTTCAAACCTCCATGAATAGTTCTTCAGGCACTCTTGCTACCAGATCTAATCCCTTGAATCTGTTTGTCAGTTCCACCATATAATCATAAGGAATTTGATTTAGGTCATACCTGAATGTTCTAGTGGTTTTCCCTGCTTTCTTCAATTTATGCCTGAATTTGGCAACAAGGAACTAATGACCTGAGCCACAGTCAGCTCCTGATCTTGTTTTTGCTGACTTTATAGAGCTTTGCCATCTTCAATTGTAAAGAATATAATCAATCTGATTTCAATATTGACCATCTGGTGATGTCTTTGTGTAGTGTCTTCTCTTGTGTTGTTGGAAGAGGGTGTTTGCCATGACCAGTGTGTTCTCTTGGCAAAACTCTGTTAGCCTTTNAGAGTAATTGTATGGTAGTTTGAACATTCTTTGGAATTGTCTTTCTTTGGGTTTGGAATGAAAGCTGACCTTTTCCAGTTCTGTGGCCACTGCTGAATTTTCCAAATTTGCTGGCATGTTGAGTGCAGTACTTTTACAGCATCATCTTTTCAGATTTGAAATAGCTCAGCTGGAATTCCATCACCTCCACCAGCCTTGTTCATAGTAATGCTTCCTATGGCCCACTTGACTTCACACTCCAGGATGTCTGGCTCTAGGTGAGTGACCACACCATCATGGTTATCTGGGTCACTAAGACCTTTTTTGAGTAGTTCTGTGTATTCCTGCTGCCTCTTCTTAATCTCTTCTGCTTCTGTTTGTCCATACTGTTTCTGTGCTTTATTGTGCCCATCTTTGCATGAAATGTTCCTTTGATAGCTTCAGTTTTATTGGAGAGATCTCTGGTCTTTCCCATTCTGTTGTTTTCTTCTTTCTTTGCATTCTTCACTTAAGGCTTTCTTATCTCTCCTTGCCATTCTCTGAAACTCTGCATTCAGTTAGGTATATCTTCTGCTTTTGCTTATCTTTTCTCAGCTATTTGTATGGCCTACTCAGACAACTGTTTTGCCTTCCTGCAATTCTTTTTCTTTGGGATGGTTTTAATCACCACCTCCTGTACAATGTTTCAAACCTCCATGAATAGTTCTTCAGGCACTCTTGCTACCAGATCTAATCCCTTGAATCTGTTTGTCAGTTCCACCATATAATCATAAGGAATTTGATTTAGGTCATACCTGAATGTTCTAGTGGTTTTCCCTGCTTTCTTCAATTTATGCCTGAATTTGGCAACAAGGAACTAATGACCTGAGCCACAGTCAGCTCCTGATCTTGTTTTTGCTGACTTTATAGAGCTTTGCCATCTTCAATTGTAAAGAATATAATCAATCTGATTTCAATATTGACCATCTGGTGATGTCTTTGTGTAGTGTCTTCTCTTGTGTTGTTGGAAGAGGGTGTTTGCCATGACCAGTGTGTTCTCTTGGCAAAACTCTGTTAGCCTTTCCCCTGCTTCATTTTGTACTCCAGGGCCAAACTTGTCTGTTACTCCAGGAATCTCTTAACTTCCTGCTTTTGGATTCCAGTCCCCTAATGAAAGGGATATCTTCTTTTGGTGTTAGTTCTAGAAGATCTTGTAGGTCTCCATAGAACCGGTCAACTTCAGCTTCTTTGGTATTAGTGGTTGGGGCCTACACTTAGGTAACTGTGATGATGAATGGTTTGCCTTGGAAACAAACAGATCATTCTGTCATTTTTGAGACTGTACCCACGTACTGCATTTTGGATTCTTTCCTTGACTATGATGGCTACTTCATCTCTTCTCAGGGATTCTTGGCCACAGAAGTAGCTACAGTGGTCATCTGAATTAAATTCACCCATTCCAGTCCATTTTAGTTTGCCAATTCCTAAAATGTTGATGTTCACTCTTGCCATCTCCTGTTTGACCACTTCCAATTTACCTTGATTCACAGACCTAACATTCCAGGTTCCTTTGTAATATTGTTCTTTACAGCACTAGACTTTACTTTCACCACCAGACATATCCACAACAGCCTTGTTTGTGCTTTGACCCAGGGTCCTTTTACAAGAGAGGCTTCTTTTTTATTCTCAGAGATGCCGGAGTGGACTTTCCCATAAGTGTCCTTGTCCAGAGGAGGCAGACATGCGCAGTCCTGGGCCAGTCACTGGTGATGCGCCTGTGTGGACTGACGACGGTACCCGGCTCCTTTGACACCTGTACAAGGAGGCTTTTGTCTGGTGGAGGAAGCAGACAGTGCTTTCTCCTGCCCGCCTCTGTGTTCCACTGGTGCCATCTTCACCTCGTGTCTCACATCCAACACTTCTCTCCACTTCCGCTATTACACCTGTCCAAGTCGCCAACAGCTCTGGCCCGGTTTGCAGCCATGAACTCCTAACCCATCCCACTGTTTCAAATCTATTCACCAAACAGTCATCAGAGTTGTCTTTCAAAACCTAAGTCCCATTATGTCAACTCCCTGTCATCCCTTAAATGGCTCCATTAGGTCATTCCTTAAATGGCTTCCCAGCACCCTTAAGATAAAATCCTCTACTCTCAACCTAGCCTACAAAACATCACATCATTTGGCTCCTGCTCACCTCTCCAGTCTCAAATGGTCCATCCTCCTGTACACTCAGTAAGTGCCAGCTACACAGGCATTCACTCTGTTCTTCGAGTGTGCTTCACTGATTCAGGACTTCTGTACATGAAGTTACACCTTATAATGCTACCCCACCACTCCTTTCTTTGGCAGTAGAATATAGCAGTTGTTACTGCTCAGTTATGCCCTCCCGCCCTCTCATTCATATGTTGAATTACAAACCTCCAGTACTTCAGAATCTGACTTTTAGAGAGAAGGTCTTGAACAAGGTGATTTCAGGTAAAATCAGAGATCATCAGGGTGAATCCTAATATAACTGGTGCACTCATACAAGATGAGATTAGGACACAGACACACCCAGAGGGAAGACCCTGTGAAGATACAGGCAGGAGCCATCCAGAAGCCAAGGAGAAAGGCCTCAGAAGACATCAGCTCTTCTGAGAAGACATCCAGCCTCCATAAAGGTGAGAAAATAAATTTCTGTTGTTTAAGCCCACCCTGTCTGCGGTATATTTTTAGGCAGCCCCAGCAAACCAACACAGGAGTTAAGCAGTTGAATTCTAGAGTAACCTTCCCAAGTGTAAATCCTGCCTCTGCCAATTTCTAGCAAATGGTTCAAACGTTTCTTGCCTTAGTTTCCTTTTCTGTAAAATGGGGATGATAACAAGAATGCCAAGGGTGACAACCATCTAGTATGCCCCAGATCAAGGGGTTTCCTGGGATGCAGGACACTCAGCGCTAAAACCTGAATCAAGTGCATACAAGCTCAGTTGTGTCCAACTCTTTGCGACCACATGGACTGTAGCCCACCAGGTTCCTCTGTCCCCGGAATTCTCCAGGCAAGGATACTAGAGTGGGCTGCCATTCCCTAAAACCTGAATGATCACCCTAAGCTAAATACGGCTATTGTGAGATTGAATGACTATCTAGAAGAATGTCTAGTATATAGTAAGCATTCAACAAGTAACAGGTATTGTATCATTATTACTTATATTTCAGATCTCAGTTTAACTGTCAGTTTCTCAGAGATACTGTTCTTGACCACATAATCTAGATTAGGCTCCTAAATTCTTCCATAGTATATGGTTCTTTTTAATTAGGGGTTCTAAATATCCATTTTCTTCATTTTCAATAATAATAGGACCCTTGATTTCTAACTGGGCACATGTCTGCAGGAATAAAAACTATTTCCAGCTGTTGTAGAAAATTATGTTCTAACCAATGGGATATGAGGAGATGGGATATATGCAAATGCTAGGTTGTGCCCTTAAAGCAGAGGGTTCTTAACCCAAGGAAGCTGTGGCTAGAATTCACAGGGGTCTAGAACCTTGGACAGGACAAAACCCCCAAAATCTACATCTGTATTTTTACTAACCGCTAACTAAAATTCATCATTGGCTTCAATTACGAATATAGGCAACAAAGTACAAAAGTATTGGGAGTAACCATGATCTTGTCACCAAATGAAACTGCAAATAGTTTTTTATATTGTTTATGTTCATCAAGACTATGACATTTGAAATCAGACCCACTGCTAAATATTATTTAACGTTGAGGAAGCACATCTTTTGTTACATACCATGGCACAAAAATGATTAAGGAACTCCTGTCTGAAAGAGAAGGGTGTCGTGCCCATTCCCCTTTGATTCTTACTGCTGACTGGCACGTAGACTAGCAAGAGGCCATCTGGGACATGGAGGGTAAGAACTGTACCCTTCAGATGATGGAACAACCAGACTGAAAAAGCCAAGGTGTCTGGGATCCTGGTATCTCCATGCAGCCCTAAATTGCTTATCTGAACTGGTACTTGAAAGAAGAATAAACATCTACTTTGTTTACAGCAGTGTTATTTTGTATCTTCATCTGAGCAGCTGAACCTATATTCCTGTTAACACAACAGTTACCACATTTTCTAATTGCATATTTAGTTGTGATGATTTTTGTTTGTTTAAATGTTTTTGCCACTAAGAATAAGTTCTTCAAGGACATGGAGCACATTTATTCATTCTGGAATCCTAGCAACTAGTACTGCGTAGTCACAGAGTAGATTCTCAATAAATGTTTCAAAACAAATGAAACAATAGCATAAGAAAATGCACATCAGCATGTTGCTGCTGCTGCTGCTGCTAAGTCGCTTCAGTCCTGTCTGACTCTGTGACTCCATAGACGGCAGCCTACCAGGCTCCCCTGTCCCTGGGATTCTCCAGGCAAGAACACTGGAGTGGGTTGCCATTTCCTCCTCCAATGTATGAAAGTGAAAAGTGAAAGTGAAGTCGCTCAGTCGTGTCTAACTCTTAGCGACCCCATAGACTGCAGCCTACCAGGCTCCTCCATCCATGGGATTTTCCAAGCAAGAGTACTGGAGTGAGGTGCACAGGCAGTATGTAAAAATAAGTAAAAGTCTATGTATAAAGAAAGAGATTGAAAGAAAATACAAAATGTGGAAAGTAACTGTCTGAATCATAGGTTTTAGCATGATTTTTCCCCCTACATTTGCATATATTTTCCAAATCTCCTTTAATGAGATTTTTTAAAAAGAGAAAAATACATGTAATCAAAAACATGTGAGCCACGGAGAAGTTGGAGGAGATGGGTGCCGTATTGTCGTCTGGGGAGATTTAACCAAGTGTGGTCTGGTGCCAAGCATTTACTATACACTCAAGGTGTCATATAAAAGCCAATAAGTGGGCTTCCCTGGTGGTACAGTGGATAGGAATCTGTCTGCCAATACACCCCTGCACCATAGGTTCGATCCCTGGTCCAGGAAGATTCCGCATGCTGCGGAGCAGCGAAGCCCATGCACCTGAACTACTGGAGCCCATGCTCCAGAGCTCATGCTTTGCAACAAGAGAAGCCACTTCAATGAGGATCCCTGCTCGCCGCAACTAGAGAAAGCCCGAGGGCAGCAACGGAGACCCTAGCACAACCATAAATAAATAAAAGAAAGACTTAATTTAAAAAGCCAGTAAGTCAGCCTGACTCTTACTATAAAAAGTGAAACTCACTTCTTAACAGAGGTCATGTAAAAAATAAGAAGTGATGTAATATTCCGGAACAATGATGAACAGCTGTTTACAATGTAGCAATACAATCTTTATTGAGCTGAAGCTTGGAAATAAATGCTACTATATTTCATTCACAGCTACACAGACGGATCAGTTATAACCACCAGGGAGAGAGTCATAAACTCAAAGATGACAAAGTAAGCAACTGTCACTGCTAAAGGCCAAGTTAACAAATTGTGCTTCTGTGGTCATTTATTTTTTAATGTTAATTTTTGGGTTAAGCACTGAGCTTCTGCCTCGATCTAACCTTGAATGAAGAAAAATGCATGCGTATTTCAAATATATTGACTTTAATGTCAAGAAATTATACTATGGAAATATTTTCATGCACTCATAATTCTAAAAAAATTAACTTCATTATTAGTAAGAGATGGTCGATAAATGTTAGTGACAATGTGTTATCCACAGAATAATTTTAAAACTTCTTAATTTTCCTCTATCCCGTTAATTGAAATTGTGCTTTCAGGTTTAAATATCTATAGGCTCAAAAAAAAAAAGTCTACAGGCTCATAACATTTATGAGAAATGGTTATATTTTTTGATATAGATTGATCTACCTGGAGACATGAAAAGAAATGGGTCCATCAGAAAGATGTGAAACTGGGTACTGGAAACAAAACAAAAGAGAAGTTAATGATAACAAATAACTGTTAAAAAAATAATTTTTAACAAAACTGTGTAGTCTTAATTCTCATACAGATATAAAATCAGCCCATGTTAAAAATTTCAGGACTTCTCTGGTTGTCCAGTGGTTAAGAATCTGCATGCCAGTGCAGGGGACACTGGTTTGAATCCTGGTTGGGGAAGATTCCTGATGCCTTGGGGCAAGTAAGCCCACATGCCACAACTACTGAAGCCTCGCACACCATAGGGCCCACACTCTGCGACAAGATAAGCCACCACAATGAGACGCCCAGGCGTATCAACCAGACAACAGTCCCAGCTCCCTGCAACTAGAGAAAGCCTGCATGCAGCAGTGGTGACCCAGCATAGCCAAAAATTAAAAAAAAAAAAATTAAAAAATTAACTTCATTAATTTGTGGGGGAACCAGTAAGATCTTACAACGAATTCAAAGAAGAATTGAAACTACTAGACATACATAGGCAGTCAGGAAGCTTAAGTCAATCTGTTTAATAGATAAGAAACGGGTAAAATCAGACAATAACCACAGAACACTAATCGACTCAATCTCCTACGGATATAATCTGCATAAGTCACAGACAAGAATTGTTTGCTTTCTCAATATTCTGCCACTTACAGAATTATGAAACAGTTCAAAGACAGTGAAAAGCACAAAGAACCCATAAAATCAGGCAACCTGGACAGTGTCTAACTTTCCATTAAGACACCCAGAAATCTTTTTGGTCCTTTTAAAGTCTTTCTTAATGTTTTCCCTACATAGATGACTTGTTTTGAATGTTATTAATGGGCCAGGCATTGCCCTGGATGCCTTAAAGGTATTAACTTATTTAATTCTCACAAGAACTTTCACTTCTATTACTATTACCATTTCACAGTGGAGGAATCTGAAGCACAGGAAAAGGTCACTCAAAGTCACAGAGATAATAGGAAGTAGAACCAGGATCTGATTCCAGGTTTTGGTGTCATGGACATGAATATATGAAGAAAAAAGAATTGATAGGACCTGACCAGTTAGATTACATTAGTTATACAAGAAAGAGTAGGTAACGATGATTCCAAAGGGTTTCCCTTGGTTGTGAGAAGGTGCACACTGTCCAGACAAAAAGACTACGAGTTGAGATTGAAAAGTCCAGCTAGGCAGGAGTCCAGAATTGCAGGTGGAGATAAGTGATTTTTTTTCTATGAGCAGGTTTAAACTTAGTGCTTACTTCCCTAGTGGCTCAGACAGTAAAGCGTCTGTCTACAATGTGGAAGACCCAGGTTCAATCCCTGGGTTGGGAAGATCCCCTGGAGAAGGAAATGGCAGTCCACTCCAGGACTATTGCCTGGAAAATCCCATGGACAGAGGAGCCTGGCAGGCTACAGTCCATGGGGTTGCAAAGAGTCGGACACGACTGAGCGACTTGACTTCACTTCACACTTAGTGCTAAAGGACAGAAGCCCAAGGAGAAAAGAGAACATTATATGGGAGGGACTGAGATCCTGTATAGGCTGAAGAGAGGCTGTGTTGGGGAGTAAAACCAAAGCAGAGTGAATTGGCTGGAGTTCTTGGGTCCACAAAACCAGAACTCTCCCTTGGGTTTAAGGAGAAACATTAAGCTGGAGTCATAAAGGCTTGGGTTGAGGCTGAAAGGTAAACAGAGGCTATTTATTTTCACGGAGGAGCTGTATCCAACACTCAGCAAAGTTTGACAGTCAGGGAAGGATCATGATCAAAAGTACATTTTAGAAAGAACTAGTGTGGCTCCTTGGAAGAAAAGCTATGACCAACCTAGACAGCATGTTAAAAAGTAGACATTACTTTGCTGACAAAGGTCTGTTTAATCAAAGCTGTGGTTTTTCCAGTAGTCATGCATGGATGTGAGAGTTGGACCCTAAAGAAAGCTAAGCGCTCAAGATTTGATGCTTTTGAACTGTGGTGTTGAAGAAGACTCCTGAGAGTCCCTTGGACTGAAAAGAGATCCAACCAGTCAATCCTAAAGGAAATCAGTCCTGAATATTCATTGGAAGGACTGATGCTGAAACTGAAGCTCCAATACTTTGGCCATCTGATGTGAAGAGAGGACTCATTGGAAAAGATCCTGATGCTGGGGAAGAATTAGGGCAGGAGGAGAAGGGGACAACAGAGGATGAGATAGTTGGATGGCATCACAGTCTCGATGGACATGAGTCTGAACAAGCTCCAGAGAGATGGTGATGGGCAGGGAGGCCTAGCATGCTGCAGTCCACGAGGTCGCAAAGAGTCGGACACTAACTGAGCGACTGAACTGAACTGAAGAGTGTGGCGGCAGCAGGAAACGTCCGGTCAAACCTGGACGCAGGAGGTGTTATTTGGATCCAGATGTAAGCAGCTTGGACCAGCTTGCCGGTCTCGGGTCCTGGCAACTAGACTCAACCGTAACATTTGACTGGCCTGAGGAGGCTCACATGCCAGGTGCATAATTGTTTAAAAGTTATAAATCAAGCTAGTAAACTGTCAAACTATTCTCCATTCTCCTAATCTCGATAAACACATCTTCAGAAGGGCCTGGAAGGGAAGGGGAGAGCCTGGGCAGAATCCCTGGGACTCAGGCGGGGCTTTCTCTGGGGAGCGCGGCAGAGGACCACAGCGGCGGACTACAGCGACACCTGGCTCCTCTCCGAGCGGCGTCCAGAGGCCGCCTTCCCGCAGCCGCGCCGTGCGCCGGGGGCGTGGCCGAGCGTAGCCGCGCGCGGAGAACGCGGGGTCAAAGGGCACGCGGCGTCGATGTCATGGCGGCTTCCACGTTGGGCTCGGCATGGGGACCGCTGCGGCTCGGCGTCCCCGGCCTTTGTCGCCGCCGACCACCCCGGGGCCTGTGGGCGCGCGCACGGCGGCTTTCGGAGCCCGTGGCGTCCGGGAGGAGCGTGGCTGCGGGTAGTGGACTTGGCGCTTCGGGTACTGACCGCTATTGCTTGGAGCTGCTGCGGTGAGAGAGCCCGGCCTGCCCCGAGGTCGGGGAGCAAGGCCGAAAGGGACCCTCGTGGGCGCGGCGGGCCTCTGGGCCGACCTGCCCCTTGGCATTCCAACGCGTGTGCCCTGGGGTCAGCCCCGGGTGTGGGGTGGGAGTGAAGCCACAGGAGCTTTCATATCGCTCCCAAAATTGTGGCAAAATTCCTTTGTCTGTCATGTTGCTTGAGTCTTAACGTTAAGCTTATTACATGAGTGAAGGTGAAGTCGCTCAGTCGTGTCCGACTCTTTGCGACCGCATGGAGTGTAGCCTGCCAGGCTTCTCCGTCCATGGGATTCTCCAGGCAAGAATACTGGAGTGGGTTGCCATTTCCTTCTCCAGGAGATATTCCTGACCCAGGAATTGAACCCGGGTCTCCCGCATTGTAGGCAGACGTTTTACTGTCTGAGCCACCAGGGAAGTCCATTTTACATGAGTAGTTGCTTATAGATATGAAAGATGACTAGTAATTAATTTAAAGTAAGCAGTGGCTAACTTTGAGTTCTCTTCCTGTGTGTCAGTCAGGCATTATGCAAAGTATTAGTTTACAAGTAATTTATGTAATCTTCGCCACAAAGTATGACGGACAGTTGTACACCAAGTTTTATGAATTAAGGCATTTAGAACAATGCCTGGCACAAAGCAGGGGCACAGTGAGTACAGTATAAACTGTATTGTCTTATTTAGCAGATATGGAAACAAAGATTTAGAGAGAATTCAGGGTATTTACCCGAGTTTTACCCAAGTTCAGTGGAATCTAAGCCTCATAAAGTCAGAGGCTTAATGACGATTTTTTTCAGGTAACACGTGCAAGGCCTAGCACAGAGGAGTGAATTGGATGTATCAGGTTGATATATCTCGGAAGGGGCCTGTCTTGGATTCCAGGTCTGACTTCAGGGATGAATGGTTTAAAATGCACCGCCCCCTGCCCTGACTCTGCTGCCTTTGATTAATAAGAGCGGCAGAAAGTCTCAAAATATCTGGTCTCCAGGGCTTCTGAGAAGCGCTAGAGTGTTTAACCACCCTGCATTTGATTGGGCTAGTAAATCCAATTTTTTTGAATTCCATTGTAGCAAAATGTAGAATAATGACAGAATTCCCATGTGTTTCAGTGTTTTGTTTTTAATCGCTTTTAAAGATAGTGTACCCATCCCCCCTTGTTTACTTGTTGATTACTTTTGAAGAAACAAGGTAGCATTAGTGGAAATCAGGGCATTAAAAATTGTAAAAGCCAAAAAAGTTATATTCATTTTTATATAGTTTAAAATGACCACTTTTTGATAATAAACAGTTTAGGTCGCCAAGATGTATACCATCCACATTTGCTTGTTGAGTGCGGTTTTTCTTTGACACCAGTAGTGTCCTCTAACTAATATCCAGGGTTGAGTCGCTCTTACAGATTTCTTATATGTTCTTCTAGTAATAGTCTGTGGATATCACATAACAGCTTTTTTCAAATATGTATTTACAAATGGGGAGACACTTAATCTGTCCATATNTGTCTGAGAAGTTCTTTATCTCCTTCAGTTTTGAAAGATAACATTTCTGGGTAGAGATCCTAGGTTGTAGGTTTTTTCATTTCAGCTGTTTAAATATATCATGCCACTCCCTTCTGGCTTTCATAACTTCTGCAGAAAATATCAGCTGATAGATAGCCTTACAGGGATTCCCCTGTGTTTGACTCTCTGTTTTTCTCTTGCTGCCTTCAAATTCTCTTTAACTCTTGCCATTTTAATTATGATGTATTTTGGTGTGGGTCTCATTGAGTTCATCTTGTTTGGGGCTCTTTGTGCTTCCTATAAAAATCTGTCTCCTTCCTCAACTTCAAAAAGTTTTCAGCCATAATTTCATCAAATACATCACCCTCTTCTCCTGGGATCCTTATAAAGTGAATGCTAGTACACTTGATGTTGTCTTAGAGGGCCCTCAAACTCTCGTCATTTTTTAACATTTGTTTTTCTATTAGCTATTCTGATGGGTGATCTCCATCCCTCCCCCCGCCCCCGCCCGTCACTTTTGTGTTCTCTATCAGAGAGCGCTCAGTCTGCTGAGCGTTCCTTCTTGTGCACTTTTCATTTCTTTAATTGTATTCTTCAGCTCTGACTGGTTCTTTTTAATATTTTCTGGTTTCTTGTTTAAATTCTTAGTGTGTTCATGGATTCTTTTTGCAAATTTAGTTAGCATTCTTTTTACTGTTACTGTGAAACTATATGGGGTAAATTATTTATCTCTATATCACCAGGGGTTTGTCTCAGCTTTTTCCCCTTATTCTTTCGCTTGAAACATATTCCTTTGTCTTTTCATTTTGTATAACTTGGTATGAAATTGGGTGAAATGGTTACCTGTCCCAGTCTTGAAGGGGCGTCCTTTTGTGGGGCTGTCCCTACGCAGTCTGTTTGTGCCCAATCATTTTGATGGGAGAGCTGGATATGAAGTGAGCATAGGTCACGTCTTCCCTTGGGATGTTCTGGCAGCTACCACTGTGGTGGGAGGTAGAGCTAAAGGTGAAGGGGCTATAGCTAAGCCAGGTGTAAGCTGGGGCTTTTCCTGGGCTCCTCCAGTGGTGGTCATCCCCTTGTCAGGGTGCGATCAGAGCTCAGGGTCCTAGACACCAGCTCTAAGGGTTGGTCTGAGCTCTCAGTGTGTGCACTCCTCTGGCAGTGCACCTCAGCCCTAGTGGAGAGCCAGAGCGGCTGCAGCCGGCAGCTGGGTGGGCTGGGGCACGTGCTGGAACAGTCTCGGAAGCCACGCAGAGCCCCGGGCAGTTTTCAGCCTGCGGTGTGGTGTGGGTGCTGGCTGGGGTCCAGTCTGGCTTCCTTTTCTCTCAGTATGTGCATACTCCCTGGCAGTGATAGCCTTTGCCTTAGTGGAGGGCAGTGCTGGACAAGAGGGGCTGGAGCAGGCAGCTGGTCAGAGCTGCAGGCACTTTTCCGTCTGTAGCCTTGATGCAAGTCCTGGGAGTAAGTAAGCCTGTGCAGAGTCTGTTTCTCACAGCCCTCCAGTAGGTCCCCCTGGTTTTCGCACCAGCGAAGGGTAATTGTCTTCCCAGGGCAGATCCCTGAGCCTGTGTGTGATACTCTGTTCCTCTTCTGTGTCCCCTGCTAAGGGCCCAGGTCCCAGCCTCACATGTGTCCTTCCCTTCCTGCCCAGCTCCCAGTGCGTTTTTCTTTATAGCCTTGGTTGCAGAAGAGCCTCTCTTTGCCAGTTTCTAGGTTGTTTTCAGCGACGTAGATGTATTTTTGATGTGTTCACTGGGGTAGAAGTGAGCTCAGTGTCCTCCTGAAATGATTAGTCTTTTTAAAAAAAGGTTTTTTAACTTATTTTTTCTTCTCCATTGCGTTTTTTATAGGGTATTGAATATAGTTCCCTGGGCTGTATGATAGGACCCTGTTGTCTGTCCATCCGATATGCTTGCATCTGCTAGTCCCAGATTCCCAGTCCATCCTTCCCACTTGGCACCTACAGTTCTGTTCTCTATGTGCGCCTGTTTCAGTTTTGTAGATAAGTTTATTTGTGTCATATTTTAGATTTCCACAAATAAGTGGTATCACGTGGTATTTTCTTTGTTTTTCTGACTTCACTTAATCTGATAATCTCTGGGTTCATCCATGCTGCTGCACATGACATTATTTCGTTCTTTTATATGTCTGAGTAACATTCCATTGTATATATGTGCCCACATCTTTAAAGGGTTCCTCTTGATGCTGTATTTAGAATAGACCATATGCCATGGGATCTGAACACTAAACATTCAGAGAGACCCACTCAGCACCAAGACCATTAAAAAAATTTTTTTTTATTTGGAAATACTTTCATGTGCACAGGAGTAAGAATAGTACAGAGAATACCAATATGCCCTTCTGTTAATATTTGGCCCCATTCGCTCTATCAAGTTGTTCCCCTTCTCTCTCTCTCCCTTCCTTTCTCTCTCCCTCTCTTTTTCTCTCTCTTTACACACACCTATATGCACACACATTCATGCGCTGTGTTTCTTTTTATGAATCATTTTACTGTAACTTGACTACACCATGGCCCTTTACTCATAAACTTGAGCTGTATTTCATTAGCACAAGAATATTCTCTTTCATAATAGTTACCAGTTTGAGTAAATTTGAGACAGATACACTAGTTTTATTTAATCCACCGTCTGGTTTCCAGTTTGGTCAAATGATTGAATGATGTTTTTTATGGCATCTTTAAACCCTTCTGTACAGGATCCAAACTAAGATCACATATTACATTTAGCTTTCATGTCTCTTTGCCTCCTCTTATCTGGAGCGTTTCCACAGCTTTTCTTTGTCTTCTATTAAACACTGACAAAAACATATTGTTCCTTTAAAAATCTTGAATATTTCTCATTTGGAGTTTTTGTCACAATTACACATTTCTAATCTAATACTTAAATGTCTTAATGGTGTTTGTCCTTCTCAGAGAATCACAATGAGGCATGACATGTCTGTGTGCCTCTTGTTTGTGATACCGATTTTGGTCACTGGTCAAGATGTTAATATTTTTTTCCTGTTGAATGTGAGGAGGCATTTTAACACCATGGTCCTCATCAAAATTTACCTCATATACGGCCAATAGGTACATGAAAATGTGCTCAGCATCACTGAGAGAAGTGCAAATCAGAACCACAATGAGGTGTCACCTCACACCTATTAGAATGCTGCTAAGTCGCTTCAGTAGACTGTGCGACCCCATAGACGGCAGCCCACCAGGCTCCCCCGTCCCTGGGACTCTCCAGGCAAGAACACTGGAGTGGGTTGCCATTTCCTTCTCCAGTGCATGAAAGTGAAAAGTGAAAGTGAAGTCCCTCAGTCGTGTCCGACTCTTAGTGACCCCATGGACTGCAGCCCACCAGGCTCCTCCATCCATGGGATTTTCCAGGCAAGAGTGCTGGAGTGGGGGGCCATTGCCTTCTCCAACCTGTTAGAATAGCTGTCACCAAAAAGACAAGAAATAACAAACGTTGAGGCTGTGGAATAAGTGGAACGCTTGTGCACTGTTGGTGGGAGTGGATTGGTGCAGCCGCTGTGGAAAACGGCATGAGGTTCCTCAAAAGGTTAGAACTACTATGAAATCTAGTAATTCCATTTCTGGGTATTTAGCCAAAGGAAATGAAAACACTAACTTGAAAAAAATAGTTGCACCTCCTTGTTCATCACGGTATTATTTACAATAGCCAAGGCATGGAAGCCACCTAAGTATCTGTTGGTGGATAACTGGATAAATGTGGTTTATCGGGACTTCCCTGGTGGTACAATGGATAAGAATCTGCAGTGCCGGGGAAATGGGTTTGATCCCTGGTCCAGGCAGATTCTACGTGCCATGGGCAACTGAAGCCTATGTGCCATAGCTGTTGAGCCCACGAGCTGCAACTCCTGAAGCCTGAGCATCCTAGAGCCTGCCCACGGCAACCCCTGAGTCCACCTGCTGCATCTGCTGAAACCCAGCCACCTTGGAGCGTGCGTTCCACCACGGAAGCCACCGCAGTGGGAAGCCTGTGCGCTGCACCAGAGAGTCACCCCAGCTCACTGCAACTCGGGAACGCCCGTGGGCAGCCACGAAGACCCAGTGCAGCCAAAAATATAAATACATAAGTATAGTTTTTAAAAAGATGAGGTATGTCTACACAATGAGTTATTACTTACCATAAAGAAGAAGGAAATCTTGCCATTTGTGACAACACAGATGGACCTTGAGGGCTTCATGCTGCGTGAAATGAGTTTGACAAAGACAGATACCATATGAGCTCACTTATATGTGGAATCTAAAGCAAAAGCAAAACAAACAAAAACTTCCCAAGCCCGAAGATACAGAGGACAGATCGGTGGTCACCAGAGGCAGGGTTAGGAGATGGGTGAGATGAGTGATCGTGGTTAAAAAGTAGAAACTTGCCACTGTAAGTAAATAAGGCATGGGCATGTAATGCACAGCTAACACTGTTACTGTGCATTTGAAAGTTGCTAATAGAGCAGATCTTAAAAGCTCTTGACATACACAGATTTCTAATTTTGTGTGGTGATAATAGATGTTAATGATACCTATGGTGATCTTTCACAATATATAGGTAGGTAGGTACATTTCGTCGCTCAGTCATGTCTGACTCTTTGGGGCCCCGTGGACTGTAGCCCACCACGCTCATATCAAATCATATTGTATACTTAAAACAATGAAATTGTTATGTGTCAATTATAGCTCAGTTAGAAATAAAAAATTTTCCTCCTAGTTTTAGCATGCATTGATGATTCTTGCCAGAACTTAACAAGGCCGTTCTTAATCAGTAGTAAGTTAGGGAGAGAGTCTAACAGTCTCTTTTAAAAAGTTAGTGAATAAACGAGTGAGTTTATTTAAATGTACCACAGTAAAATTCACTTTTTGTGGTATATAGACCTATAGGTTTTGAAAACTGCTTCAAGTCCTGTAAGTACCGTCCGAGTCGTGATACAGAACAATTCCATCAGCCTGAAAGATTCCCGTATGCGTCCCTTTGCAGTCAGCCTAGCCTCGCCACAGTCTTCTCTACCTTTCTGAGCCATACTTTCTGTACTTGTAGAATGAATGTGTTGATAAGGACCCTGTGTTTTTGTTCTGATGATTGTGACCAGGTAACATCTGGTACAGTACCTGCACAGGACCTGGAACTTGTAGACATTTGATAAATAATATGTCCTTCTCTGTGTGTGTGTTAGTCGCTCAGTCGTGCCCAACTCTTTGCGACCCCATGGGCTGCAATCCACCAGGTTCCTCTGTCCATGGGATTTTCCAGGCGAGGATACTGGAGTGGATTGCCATTTCCTTCTCCAGGGGATCTTCCCAACCCAGGGATCGAACCCAGGTCTCCTGCACTGCAGGCAAATTCTTTACCGATTGAGCTACTGGTTCCTCTGTGAAGCCTCTGGTTCTATTTCCTAGGTTTATTGTCAGACTTAAAAAAATATTTTTTCTATCACTAACCAAGTGAGGATTGTTTTTCTTCGCTTCCACTTATTTTTTAAAAACTTCATTGGAAAATTTCAATCATATATAGAATGAAGTACATCCATATACAGAGAGAGAAATATAATGAATCCTCGTATACCCCATCACCCACCTCCAGCTGTTACCTGCTCATGGACAGTCTTGTTTTTCATCTTTACTCCTCAGCCACATCGTCCCCACTTCCAGGTTATTTTGAAGTTAAGTTTCAGATGAATTTTTCCATCTGCAGATATTTCAATTTGCATCTCTAAAATAATTCACTTAAATAACACTACTATTATTATACATTAAAAATTTAAAAATAATTCCTTAATATCGTTAAACATCTGGTGTTCAGATTTTCCTAGTTGTCTCTCTCTTTAAATCTGGATTCAAATAGGTCTATATGTGACTGGTTGATCTTTCTTATATTTCTTTTAAACAAAATGTCCCCCCTCCTTTGTTTTTCCTTATAACTTTTTTAGAAGAATTGCTCGTATTTTTGAATGCAGACCTTGAGAATATTTTTGAATAAGCACCAGGTAATCTGTAGCTTTTACTTAGGTAACTCATAATGGTGACAATTTAACCGATATATAACTTCAAGGAAAAATTAAATGCAGAGAAGACTGAATTATATGATTTTGTGGTTATAAATAGTGATTTCTGTGACTGTGAGTAGTGCAGTTATTAATGTTTTTAAACCCTGTTTATAGATTAAGGACTCTGTCTCTGAGAAGACAATTGGACTGATGGGAATGCAGTTTTGGAAGAAAACTGTGGATGATATATATAGTGACAATCCACCACATCAGCCTGTGGCCATTGAACTATGGAAGGTAAAACAGAAACAGCTACTTTTCATTTGTAAGAATGTTATTTAAGCATACTTTTTTTTTACATACAAGTTGGATAGTGGCAATGGGGAATCTATCCTGAAAATATTCTTGGGCTCATGTAATGTTCAGATATATATTAGTTTTGACAGAATTTAAAATCATTAACAAGTAATTTGCACACATCTTTAGTGTGTTTATTAAAAGAAGAAAGAGGAATTTGGTCTGTTTATGTTACAAATTATTTTCCACATGTTTGGTTGCAGAATTTAAACCCTACAAATTTTGAAAGAATGATAGGTGAATCTTCTATTCTGTCTGCCAAGTAGCTCCTTATTCCAGTGCTTTAAGTTCAAACTCTGGACTGTAGAAAAGGATGCATTGGTCTTTTGTGCTCTTATCACTCCTAAAGCTGCCTTGTCTAGTTTCATAGAATTGCCTCTTTGTTGATGGAGTTTAGGTATCTGAGAATGGAAGCCTATGGGCGAGGTTGTTATTTGTACACTAAGATGTATTTAGTAGTTAGTTTTACATTAAAGCTTTGTGGATTCCTCATTTACAACTAGCCTTACACAGTTAAAAAATACGTTGAACTAGCAGCAGAGGACAGGGTTTAGGCTCCTTTGGTCATTGATCTGCGCCCCTGTTGTCATATTGTGAGTGCCAGAAGACAGCGCTTGTCCCAGGAGCCTCTGGCAGACCTGACTGGCACACCCCTTCTCAGGTCTGCGCCCCACCTTTTCGGGGCCTCAGATTGACTTCACAGAGCCTCAGTAATTGGAGAGCCAGGCCCCTCCAGTCAGGGACTGGGAAGGAAAAGTGGATGGGAAGCTCGTGAGTATTGGGTTAGCTGTTTCCCTTTAGTCATCCCACTTCAAGAACCTCATCCTGGCCGACTCAGTTTAGAGGAAAGTTTCTCCAAAATCCAGAAACCACTTATTTTATATGCAAACCTGACTGCATTAGAAGTTTATGCTAAGACTTGTATCAAAGATTCTGGCCTTTGTCAGGAAATAACTTGAAAGATCAGAGATTTAATTAACATAAATTTATCTTGTCTTAGCTTCACTTAAATGCCAGAAGACATAGCTGAATTACAGAATGTTTACATGGATGCCAATTTGTCCAGTTTTAAAAGCTGCTTAAATTTTGATGATTAATGTTGGCCAGCTCTCTGATATGACAGGTATTGCAGACTAACATGGACATTTGGAAGAAGCTGGTAGTGTTCAGAGCGGTTGTCTGATTGTGTGTTTTTTACTTCTCCCCATTCTTCTGGAGCACATGCTTATTGCGCGACTGTCCAGTTAGACTTTCCATTGATTGCTTTTAATCTTTAGAAGATTAAATAGGGGAACAGAGTACATTCCTGCTGCGCTGTTTCATTGGTGCTTTTAGAGCACAGCATAGATGAAATTCCTATAGTTTCTAATAATTATAGCCATGATTTTTATTCCATTTGGCTTCTATTTCCAAAGTTTCGATACCTTTATTCAACAGGTTTTCAGCTTCTTATAAGTATGTGTTTTTTTTTATCTTGATCTCTGATGTCCTTCAGAATTGGACAGAACTCTGTTTTGTGGTCAAGGAACTGCAGCTGTTACAGCGTCAGTCTTGAGTAAATAGGAGTCTGACTTTTCAGTGGGTTAGTATCTACTGAGTACTTTTATGTGCCAGGAATGGTGTGCTTGATGGTGTGGTTACAAAGATCAAACAAGCCCTGCCCTACTCAGACATGTACAAAACAAAATGAGAGCAAGACTGAAGTGACTGAGGTATCCCGGGCCGATTCTTGGAACTGGGGAGAGAGGCCTGCGGGAGTGCTGCTGTGTAATTGTAGCAATGCTGAGAGCACCTCCAAACCGTCTCTTGGCAGCCCTCGTAGCTTCTGCTGCGTTCCTGTCGGGCAAAGTGGGCTCCATTCTGCACACTTCCATCCTCTGCCCCATGGATGTGTATTGATGAGCCTGCCAGCCTTTACATTGAAATCAGTGACATCTTAGAGTCTCAGTTGAAATGTAGGCTATCCCAGGACTTGTATGTTTCACTACTATATTTCTTGTGAAAATATATTATACTTAGTGTTGACTTGGCAAAAAGCAGAGTTTACCTTATTTGGAAGTAGCTTCAAAATTTCAGGAAGTTTACAAAATTAAAAATCTTGTAACACTTCTATGTCGTTCACTCATATTTACCTGTTGTTAACATTTTATCCTATTTGTTAATCATTTGTGTGTGCTCACTCATGTGTGCGTGTGTGTGTGTGTGTGTGTCTGGCATGATCTCTGTATATTTTCACATATAGTTTTTTAAAATCATTTGAGTGTAAGTTGCATACATCACGTCCCTTTATTTCTCAATACTTTAGTAATTTCCTAAGAATACAGATATTCTCTTTAACCAGAATTGTTACTGACTTTAGTAAATTTAACTTTGAAATAACTTTCATCTGATTTTCCGTTCATATTCCAATTTTGTCAGTTGACCTAATAATATACATTAATGTATTTTTCCCCTCCAGTGTAGGATCCAGTCAGGTATTTTTCGATTAGCCTACTTTAATCTGGAACATTTCCATAGCTTTTCTTTGTCTTCTGTGACATTGACATTTTTGAAGTGTATAACATCTTTTTTTTTTTGGTAGTAGAATATTCCTCATTTTGGATTTGTCTAACGTTTTTTCCTGCTTAGATGGTTCAAGTTATGTGCTCTTGGCCAGAATACTGCATCGGTGATGTATTCCCGGAGTGTCACATCTGGAGACACATTCTGTCCATCTGTCCTTTATTGCATTGTTCATTTTCATTAACATTCAAGATGTTGCCCGGTTCTCCCAATGTGTAGTCTACTGTATAATTAGAATTTCCCTTGCAACTAGTCAAGTTTAAGACAGTGCAGATATCCTGCTCCTCATCAGTTTCCTGTGAAATGTAACATTCACTGATGGTTCTTATCCAGTCTTTACTATTATGATTACAGAATGATAATGTCCCAACTCTAATGCTCTGTTCACATTTACCACTTGGCACGCTACTGTAAGCAACTGCTCTCCCTCTCCTGTATTGTTTATTTGTTTATTAACTCTTGGTATAAACTCCTGAATTTCTTATTTTCCCAGTACTTTATAAATCATTGCTTGCATGCATGCTCATTCTTTTAGTTGTGTCCAACTCTTTGAGACCCTGTGGACTGTGGCCCACCAAGTTCCTCTGTCTATAGCATTCCCCAGGCAAGAATACTGGTGTGGGCTGCCATCTCCTCCTCCAGGGGATCTTCCTGGCCCAGGGAATGAACCCACTTCTCTTATGTCTCCTACACTGGCAGGCAGATTATACCTCATTACTGTACTTAATTATTTGGTATTCGTATAGTCCCATATTTGGACAACGAGAGTCCCTTCAAACTGGCTTCTGTGTCCTAACATGCCTATCTTTTTTTTTTTTTTGCACTTTCTATTTTCTGGCACAATAAAGTGGTTTAGGATCCTCTTGAATTTCTCTTGTTCCAGCTCTGGAATCCCCTTTTTTAGAGTCTGTTTCCTTTGATGGACATGGTATTAGAGACCAAGATCTAAGCAGTAAGTGTGCTCTTGCTTAATGGAGTGTCTGCTTGTAAGATAACACTGTACCCTACAGATTGTTTTCTTTGGAGCTGTATTCGCCTTTTCTTTTTTATAAAGTGGTTATTTTCATTAAATAGGGTCTTCATTTTATGGGAAAAAAGTTTGTAATAAGCATAGAAGTTGAGGCATACCACGGAGAGAAGCTTGCTCAGCTTAATTCTTGTTTTTTTGTTTGTTTTGAAAGTGGATTCACTAATGACTAATAGTATAAGGAAAAGAGTAGTGAAAAAGTTTTGGATATATTATCTTTACTTGGAAATGTTTTAAAATGTTTTCTAGGGACATTTTCTTTTTCCCTAGGTTTTTAACGTAGCTGTCTGGTGATGAATTATTACAAATGTTCCCTGGCCTGGTTTTGTATTTGGTTTTTGTTATTCAGGTCTACAGAAGTCATTTGTAGTACTTTCCAAAAACTTAAAACTTTTTTTTTTTAGGCTGTCAGAAGACATAATCTGACTAAAAGATGGCTTATGAAAATCATTGATGAAAGAGTAAGTTGCAATTGCTTAAGTCTTGTTTTTTCTCCTCTTTTAATCCTTATGCTAATTCTTCAGGGAAGAAATGTTTTAATAAGTATGTTAATATTTTGGATGAAGGAGACTTTTAGAGAACTGTGCCATTTTATCTGTTCTCCATCACTGTATGCCACCTACCTCAACTCCTACCCCTGGGCCTAGAGACAAACAGGCAAACAGCATCCAGGCAGAGGCATGTGGGTGCATATCATACACTACTATCTTGGTGTTTTTTAAAAAATCGAAAATGTTCAGACTTATATAAAAGAGAAAATAGTGTAATATACTTTCATGTATCTGTCACCTAGCTTTAACAGTTATAAACCCATGTCCAGTGTTATTTCATTTATTTTCTACCACCTTCCCTCACTACACCCTATTCGATTATTTTAAAGTAAACCCCAGACATGTTATCATTTGATCTGTAAATAAAATGTGTATAAAACAGATAATCAACAAGGACCTATTGTATAGCATGGGAAACTCAGTTCTGTAGTAACCTAAATGGGAAAAGAATCTGAAGAATAGATGTAAGTATATGTATAACTGAATCATTTTGCTGTGTACCTGAAACCAACAAAACGTTGTAAATCAACTCCAATATAAAATAAAAATTGAAAAGAAGAGGCTTGTATAAAATATAACTATAATATGATAATCAGACCTTAAAAAGTATGGATAATTCCTTAATTTCATCAAAACTAGAATAGTTGTACACATATCATTATATTCATCCAGTGCTTCAAGCTGTGTCCGAANTTGAAAAGAAGAGGCTTGTATAAAATATAACTATAATATGATAATCAGACCTTAAAAAGTATGGATAATTCCTTAATTTCATCAAAACTAGAATAGTTGTACACATATCATTATATTCATCCAGTGCTTGAAGCTGTGTCCGAACAGAGTGAATAAAGGAAGTCTGATGGTTCTAGCAAATAGAATGTTACACTTAGAACTAAGTTCTAGTTCCAGCCAGGCTTGCAGATTGCTTGATGGCTGGGACTGATCTGTGTGATTTTTCCGACACGTTGTTGGCTGAGTGTCCTTGACCTAATATTTATCATAACACTGTTGTCATGAAAATGTAAGTTTACTTAGTTTATTTGGATATAATCTGTTAATAACCTAGGCTACAGTAGTAATAATATAAGCCAAAATGAGANTTTTCCGACACGTTGTTGGCTGAGTGTCCTTGACCTAATATTTGTCATAACACTGTTGTCATGAAAATGTAAGTTTACTTAGTTTATTTGGATACAATCTGTTAATAACCTAGGCTACAGTAGTTATAATATAAGCCAAAATGAGATAATGACTTTTACATTTTAAAATTCTCAGTTGGCTTATAGAATTAATTAGTATGAAGAAAGTCTGTTTTTCAGATATCTTCTGTTTTTATGATATAAGAAAATGTGAGAACTCAAGACAGATAATGGAAAAATCCCTCTTTTTTTTAATGAAAAAACAGAACGGTTTTTCCATTGTTTAATGGCAAATGACATTTGGCATTTGCATAGGATATATATAAAAGTAAAAGATTGATCAGTATTCTTGCATTGACCTATAGATTCAATGCAGTCCCTTTAAAAATTCCAGCTGCTTTTTTTTTTTTGCAGAAATTGACAAGTTGCTCCTAAAATTCATATGGAAATGCAAGGGACCCAAAGTCATCAAAAGAATCTTAGAAAAGAAGAATAAAGTTGAAGGACTCATTTCCCAATTTTGAGACTTAACTACAAAGTTACAGTAATCAAACTGTGTAGCATTGGCCTTCCATAGACATATTGATTAATATGTATTGATCATATAGATCATGTATATTGGCATGGAATAGAATTGAGAGTTCAGAAGTAAACCTATATATTGATAGTCTACTGATTTTTGACAAGAGTGTGAAGATAATTCAGTGGGGGCAAGAACAGCCTTTTCAGCAAACAGTGCTGGGACAACTAGATATCCACATGCTAAAGAAAGATTTTGGTTTCCTGCCTCTTTCCATATATAGAAACTAACCCAAAATGGATATAAATGTAAGTTAAAATTGTAAAATTGTTAGGAAACATAGGCATAAATCTTTTTAAGTTTATGTTGGGCAGTGATTTCTTAGATATGATACCAAAAGCACAAGCAATAAAATTAAAAAGTAGATAATTGGACTTCATCAAAATTAAAAAGGTTCAGGAAAACAAAAAGACAATCCACAGAATGGGAGAAAATACTTATCAGTTATATATATGATAAGGGACTATTGTCTAGAATATATAAGGAACATATAACTCAACAATTAGAAAAAGGAATCCAATTTAAAGATTTGGATAAACATTTCTTTTAAAAAGATACATAAAGAAGAAACCCCTGAAAAGATGCTCAACATCTTTTCACTAGGGAGATGGGAATCAAAGCAACAATGAAGAGGCTTCCCTGGTGGCTCAGGGGTGAAGAATCTGCCTGCCAGGGCAGGAGACACCGGCTGGATCCCTGGTCTGGGAAGAGCCCGCCTGCTGTGGAGCAGCTCAGCCTGCACACCGTGAGTGCTGGGCCTGTGCTCAAGCCCGCATGCTGCAGCTGCCACGCCCACGTGTTGCCACTGCCGAAGCCCGCGTGCCCTAGAGCCGGCGGTCCACAAGAGAAGCTTCCGCAGGGAGGAGCCCGCACACTGCAGCCGGAGAGCAGCCCCCACTGCCCGCAACCAGAGAAAAGCCGGCACAGCCACAGATAAACAAACAGAAATTTAAAAAGCAAACCACAACGAGATACTACTTCATACCCATTGGGATGGCTCTAATAAAGAGTGAACAACAGCTAAGTGTTGGAGAGGATATGGAGATACTGGGACCCTTCGTACTATGCTGACGGAAAAGTGGAGTGGTGCAGCTGTTTGGAAAAACTGGCAGGTTCTTCAGAAAGTTAAACATAGAGTTATCATAGACCCGGCAGTTTCACTCCCAGGTTGATACGAGAAATGAAAACATATGTCTTCACAAAACTTGTACACAAATGTTCATAGCAGCATTATTCATAATAGTCCAAAAGTGAGAACGCCTCAGAGTCTATGAATGAGTGAATAAACATATGATGGAATATTATCTATATTTTCTTCACTTAAAAGGGATGAGATACTAATAGATTTGCCAACATGGGCGAACCTTGAAAATACGCTAATTGAAAGAAGACGGATACAAAATGCCACATATCATATCACTGTACTTTTATAAAATGTTTGCAGTAGACAAATCAATGGAGACAGAAAATGGATTAGTGGTTTATGATGATCAGGAGAGGGGAAGATGGGAAGTGGACAGCTTCATAGATACAGGATTCTTTCTGAGGTGATGAGAACATTCTGGAATTAGATAGTGGTAATATTGCACAACTTTGGGATTTACTACAACTGTGAAATTGAATACTTCAGAAGATTTTATGGTGTGTGAATTGTTTCAGGTTTTTTTTTTTTTTTTAATGTGAAAGATCTGGAGGATATTTTTTCCCCTTGGGATTCATTGCTGGTGCCAGTTTCTTCTAGTTTTAAAGCAGGAAGAAGGGGTGGAAGAATAATATTACTTTGGCCATGCAGACTTTGTAGATGTATTATAAAAGTTTCTAGATGTGCTTGTTCTAAGATTTACATTTTTCTGTTTCTTGAATATAGTGTATTCCGGTAATTAACCATTACTTTATGGAATATGGTTTCTTTTGTGGGGAGATGGAGGTGCAGTAAAGTCTGAGATGCTTAATTAAATAGGCGCTCAGTTAAGTCATTTTCTCCATGATATCTTAGACTTTGTTATTGTTTGGTGGCTAAGTCAGATCCGACTCTCTTGGGACTCCATGGTAGACCACAAGGCTCCTTTGTCC
>SJYV01023027.1:187980-235540 GCA_006410875.1 Neotragus pygmaeus
ACGGCAGCCCACCAGTCTCCTCTGTCCCTGGGATTCTCCAGGCAAGAATACTGGAGTGGATTGCCATTTTCTTCTCCAATGCAGGAAAGTGAAAAGTAAAAAAGTGAAGTCACTCACTCTTAGCGACCCCATGGACTGCAGCCTACCAGACTCCTCCGTCCATGGTGCTAAGTCACATCAGTCGTGTCCGACTCTGAGTAACCTCATAGTCGGCGGTGCACCAGGCTCCCGTCCCTGGGATTCTCCAGGCAAGAATAATGGAGTGGGTTGCCATTTCCTTCTCCAGTCCGTGAAAGTGAAGTCGCTCAGTCGTGTCCAACTCTTTGCGACCCCATGGACTGTAGCCTACCAGGCTTCTCCATCCGTGGGATTTTCCAGGCAAGAGTACGGGAGTGGGCTGCCATTGCCTCCGTCCATAGAGGTGGTCTATTTATAAGCATTGTCTTTGGGTCTCAGGTTAAACTTGGCAGCAGCTGGCTACTAAGCATCTTAGTCCCTGTCTAAGAAGGGTTAAAAAGAAGGGCTTAAACACTCAACTGGATTACTGGATTTTTTACTGGCTCAGAAGCCAATTTACTGTTAAGCAAATAATTTCAAAATACTTCTAAGTCCTTTTAAATTTGATGCTTAGAGATTTGGATGAAGTTTCCAGCCTCCTAGAGATTGAGATAGCTTATTATTCATTGATGTTTACTGTACTATTAATTTCCTGGAATTAAAGATACTCCGTTAGGTGGTGCCAACATTGCTTTTTATTTTTCAGATCTGTTTTTTATTAGAGCATTTAAAGGAGTCAGATACATTTTCAAACCATTTAAGACACATTTTGATATTGAATAGGTGAAGAGCAACAGATAACAAATGTTAAGTGTTAATCTCAGTGTAGGTAACGTTGCTTATCATAAAATACGTTGAATAGTTCCCCAATCAGCTAGCATTATTTTTTCTGTCCTTTTGGTTAAATTTCTCCTTTTGATGAACGTTAAATGTCTCCTGAGAAATAAAGCAGCAGTTAGCACGAACTTGCACAGGTGATGTGCTCTGCACCCCTTTGCTTTAATCTTGACAGCGAAGTAGGTCTATTTTCCGAAGGATAAAACTGCCTCAGTTCAAGGTCACACAGCCATTAGAGCTAGAGTCGATGCCAAAGCTCACAACCCATATCTATTCTTTACCATTCTTGAGAGGGTAAAATAAACAGTTTGCCAAGTTTAAAGCTCAAGGGCACAATTTTTTTTTCCCAGAAATAAATATTACTGAATAAATTTAGGTGCAAATTGGACTAAAAAGTATATCTACGTATATTCTTAACTACAGAGAAGTAAATAGGCAACTGAAATAGATATTACGTGCTGGTCACTGGGTACATACAGGAGGGACGCATAGCCACTTTGGAGGTCAAAGGTTTCCCAGAGGAGGGGACACATGAGGAATTTCAGGAAGTTGGGGTAGGGGGCAGGGTTTGGGATGGGGGTACAGGTGTTGTGGGGAGGTCTTGGCTGAGGAAGCAGTAGGACCAAAGGCCAGGAGGCAGAACTGATACAGCCTCTAGCAAGAATCTTAAATTTTTTGGCTTCAGCTTACTTAAGTGAAAAGAATATAATGTTCAGAGTTCTTAGGAAAGTTCATGACTAAAACGTGACCACATCTCCTGATCTAGTGAAATGTTTTAAATTAAGATCACCAACTCAGGAGTTTATATCTTGCCTATTGCACCAGATGCCTCCGTGTTCTTGGATTTGTTTTAGCTGGTATTAATAGGACTTTTCTGAAGACACTGGCCTGATGGATTGCCTTGTCCAGAAAGACCCATAGAGGTGTAAACTTTATGCTGACATTTACTGAAAACCAAATGTTATCCTGCTGTTTGGAGGACTAATAATAAACCACATGCATCCAGAATTGGGAAGATTATTGGACTGGAAGGGGAGAGGAGGTGGGGAGTAGCTGTGAGAATACCATGAATACCTTAATCACTTCACTCTCCACTTTCTCCTGTAGTGAACATGTATTTTGGGGGGTATAGCTACAAAGTTCTTTCTAAAGAATTGAATGAAAGTCGCTCAGTCGTGTCCGACTCTTTGTGACCCCACGGACTGTATAGTCCATGGAATTCTCCAGGCCAGAATACTGGAGTGGGTAGCCGTTCCCTTCTCCAGGGGATCTTCCNTGTTCTTAGATGTGTATAAGAGACAGGTATTTATATCATATATATTTGTGATTTGGGGTGTTGTATGTATGTGAGAGAGCTACACAAATTGATACAGGATTGCTGTGAACAACTTGAAAAGAGAAAAATAATATGATTCATAATTATTATATAATTATAAGATTATGCCAAAGTCTGATTAAATGTAGAGAATAGATGGGTTCCAATAACTGAAGACATCACACAGAGAAATAATGGAATTAAGATTCAGTTGAACTTGAATGCTCAGTGACAACACTGGATTGTGTCCCTACTGATCTTCTGTTTGTCTCATAAATCCACTAGTTATAAAAAGCATTATTCGAGTATTTAGTTAACAGTATTACATTTTAAATTTATTTATTTACTGGCTGCACCCTGTGGCTTGCAGGATCTCAGTTCCCACGCCAGGGACTGAACCCAGGCCATGGTAAGACTGGAATACTAACCCCTAGGCCACAAGGGAACTCCCATTACATGTTTTAAATTTTAAGGGTAGCAGTGATAGTGGTGATGATGTGATTTGGATAAGAGACCTGCCATATAGTGTTTGGTGCAATTAAAACAGAAAAATTTGTAGTAAGCCAGAGATACTGAAAATCATTACATTGACTTTAGAACTGTGTTCAAAGTTACGCCCATTTTTTTTTAAAGCATTGTATGTACACTTTAGGTGACATCCCTGAGAAATTTAGCTGTTTTTATAAAATAGAACTTTCAAAAGAGTATAAATTTGTTGATACCTTTTTTTTTTTGAAGTTTTCCCTTGTCACCCACCACAACTGGGGACACATTAAAAGGGAAAAATGTCTTTTTTGGACAAGTTTGTTGTGATTGTAGGTGAAAGAGAGCAGCAGACCTTGGAGATTGCATTGGGTTATCTTTGAGGAGTGAAGTGGTCAGAGTGTGCGTGAAGGATGGGTGTTAAGAGGTGAGGAGAATAGCAGGCAAGTGTCGATCTTGATTTCTAGACTGAAGAAAAAGTTGGGGTTTTTTTGGTATCTAAACTTCACTTAGTGATTAATGCTGTTTTGAAAGTACATAGGTTTTTAAATTTGTTATTTACCGAAAGTCATTTGAGCTTCCCTGGTGGCAAGCAGTAAAGAATCTGCCTGCAGTGCAGGAGCCACAGGTTCTAGCCCTGGGATGGGAAGATCCCCTGGAGGAGGACATGGCAACACACTCCAGTACTCTTGCCTGGAGAATCCACTGTTGCAAAGAGTCAGACGCCACTGAAGCGACTTACCACACTCGCCTAAAGTTATTTAACTTTAGGGAATAGAGTGGAAGAAAATTTCTGTTAAAGGAATAACTCTCATAAGCTAATTATTTTTTTGTAGGAAGTATTGAAAATAGAAAAGAATTACTTAAAAGTAAAATGATAAAAGCTAAGTCACTTCAGTCGTGTCCGACTCTGTGCGACCCCATAGACGGCCACCAGGCTCCCCCGTCCCTGGGATTCTCCAGGCAAGAACACTGGAGTGCGTTGCCAATATGTAATGATTAGAAAGAAAAAAGTCTTAAAAAGACTTTAGAAAAAAAAAGATGTATTAACTTAGAAAGTTTCAGTTCTCTTAATCTTGACCATAAGTGATTGTCTTCTGTTAGGAGTATGGCCAGGCCTGGGAATATCTCCTTGGACCTATATTGGTTGGCCAGAGTCTTTGTATGTCCGTATTTGTCTTATGTTTGTACTTGTAAATATTAGAATCTCCAGGAGAGTGTGCATCTTGGAAAACCATATTAAAGAAATATATTGTTTTTGTAATATTGTTTTATAGAAAGTAAAACTGGACAAAGTCTTCCTGGAATATGTTAAAAATAGAATGAGAAAGATTGTGAGGAGCATAAGTGAAAAACTGAGAAACTGCTCTAACCTATACTTTTCAAAACCAGTTTTTTTGAGGTATAATTGACATAAAATTATAAGATATTAGATACGTTTATGCAGGTCTGTTTGTGCTAGGGGATTTTTTGCTTGAGAGATCTTCATTTTTGCCTTAATACCGAATTCTTTGCTTGAGAGATCTTCATTTTTGCCTTAATGNTCTAACCTATACTTTTCAAAACCAGTTTTTTTGAGGTATAATTGACATAAAATTATAAGATATTAGATACGTTTATGCAGGTCTGTTTGTGCTAGGGGATTTTTTGCTTGAGAGATCTTCATTTTTGCCTTAATACCGAATTCTTTGCTTGAGAGATCTTCATTTTTGCCTTAATGCCGAAGTAAAGTTCCCTTGTATTTTGCCCTTATATTTTGTATTATTATTTTCAGTTCATCCTTCCTTTTGTCCTGTTCTCATGTTCCTGCCTTGAAAGCCCATAAATAAACTAAGGAAAAAGGAAGGAAAAAAATCTTTTTTGAACATAGAAATTAAAAATTTCTGTGAAAGTGCTGCTGCTGCATCTCCTAGAATTATGACAGGAGCTGAGAAAATGATGTCATGTTTGCAGAAGTCCTTGCTCTTTCCTCATCCACAAAATCTATCTACTTTTAAAAGGCTGTGCAATTCTGCTGTCAGTGAAAGGGCATTATGTTTTCACTATAAAAGCTATCTGGAAGGAGGCCAGTTGTGTGGAAGATACAACTATAGGAACCTGATAAGTAAGGTTTGTCTGCTGTCTTCATCCTTTTTATTAATACATGCATGCATACTACGTCGCTTCAGTCATGTCCTACTCTTTGTGACCCTATGGACTGTAGCCTGCAAGACTCCTCTGTCCATGGGATTCCCCAGGCAAGAATACTGGAGTGGGTTCCCATGCCCTCCTCCAGGGGTTCTTCCTGACCCAGGGGTCTAAGCTGCATCTTTTATGTGTCTTGCATTGGCAGGCGAATTCTTTACCATTAGGGCCACCTGGGAAGCCCGAAGACTGGGAATGCTCCACTAGTTCTGTTTTCTTTCTTTCCATATCTCATAGAGGCCATTCTCATAGTTGATAGTGTTGCAGTATTGTACAGTTTAGCACTTTTAGTACAGTTTGATTTATCATGTTTTTAGTGTTTTTAAAAGGTTTTTGAGCATACTTAATTTTAGAATTCTTTAGATATGACTTAGAAACAATAGTGTTAGTTTTCTATTACAGTTTGTGTGGAGGGGGTTTTTCATGCTGCCTGTAGGCTTTCTCCAGTATCGGAGAGCAGGAGCCACTCTTTGTTCCAGGTGGTTTTTCTCCTTGCGGAACACAGGCTCTATGCACATGGCTTCAGTAGTTGCAGCATGTGGGTACGTTAGTTTCGGCTCTCCTGCTCTGAAGTTCGGGCTTAGTAGTTCTGGCACATGGGCTTAGTTGTTCTTTGGCATGTGGAATTTTCCTGGATCAAGGATTGAACCCATGTCCCTTGCATTGGCAGGCGAATTCTTACCCACTGTATCACCAGGAAAGTCCTAGACTCATTATTTTTGAAAAAGTAGAACGGCAGTATGCAGAGAGTCTTGGATGAGTCACTATACTGAAAATAGGAATTAAATGCATATGCAGATATTGAAAATAATTTAGTTGCCAAACTGAAATTGACATGCTTAGTCACTCAGTTGTGTCTGACTCTTTGCGACCCCATGGATGTAGCCCTCCAGGCTCCTCTGTTCATGGGGGATTCTTCAGGCAAGAGTACTGGATTGGGTTGCCACGGCCTGCTGGATCTGTAGTCTTTGCCATTTTGGTACATTAACAGCATTTCTTTAGTTGTTTTGTTCAGTAGAACTTGATGGAAATGGTCTGTATCTGTGCTGTCCAGTACACTAGCCACGTGTGGCCGTTGACCACTTCAAATGTGACTAGTGGGACTAAGGGATTGAATTTTGAATTTTATTTAATTTTAATTAAGCTTAAATACCTACATTTGTTTAGTGGCTGTTATAGAATAACTTCCTATGCTTACTGACTTTCTGTGTATTTTTCAGTAAACTTGTCTGTTCAGATTTTTGCCCTTATTTTTTTTCTTGCTTCCTGGTCTTTTTTTATACTAGTTTCTAAGAGTGCAGTGTAGATTAAGGAAACTGGCCCTTTCTCATATGTGTCACAGATCTGTTTCCCAATTTTGGCTTTGACTTATTTATGCATTTTTTATGTTAATACATTAATAAATTTGCCAATCTTTACCTTTTGTGTATTTTTAGGTTTTAAGTCCTATTAGGAAAACCATTCTCAAAGATTATAAATGAGTGCTTTAAAATATGTTTAGCTGTAAAGGTGTATATTCCCCAAATAAAATGCATATTTTATTATGAACAAGTAGGAAGAAATTCAGTTTATATGTATCAGTAAGACTGTGCTTCTTGATGACAGAGACTTTTCTTTTAAGTGTTTCTAACTGCAGAAATGAGTGCTAAATCTTTTGTTGTTGTTTTCCACCTTTTTTATTGGCGATAAGACACTGTTGTCACTTTAAAGATAGCACAATTTGAGTAAAATTAGTCAACTGTATTAAGTATTGTTTGCCAGGAAAACTGGTTCAGTTCCTCTCTCTTGTTTATGAAAGAAAGTTATTTCAAGACACACCACGATATTTGCCTTCCAAGACCCTTTTGAATTACTTTTGGACATTTCTTTGGTAACTTTACTTCTCACCTTGCTTGACAAAACTAAAATTGGTTAATTGTAAAAACACATGTACTGAGTCCTGAACATCAAGGGACACTGTAAACCTAATGAGTTACTGCATCTTCTTGGTAATTTGCTCTTTTAGTAAAAATTATGTTGTGAAAGACTTGTCATATGGAAATCCTTTTGCTGCTGATGTTTAGCAGCAAACATCATTGATGCTACATTTAGAATGGACTTTGAATAGCTTGGGGTGGCCCACGTCATCTTGAATCTTTAACCCACTGATGTCTGAATTATTTAGTAGTTGGTTTAGCCATATTCAGTTTCAAATAAAGTGCTTAACGATGTTAGTGACTTATTCTAAAGAGTAACAAAATTTTTAATGTATTGCTATTGATTTTATAGTTTCCTACATGATTTGAGTGGTTCTGGCAAATTTTGTAAGTTTAAATGGATGGTACCCATGAAATTGATATTTTTGGAAACGTTTTCTCTTTTACATTATGTGTATGTGTGAGAGTGAGTGGTGGAGAGGGGAGAGAAGGAGAAAGAAGATGTCAAAAAGATGGATTACAACATAAAGATAATGAACACTTTTCATGTATATCATTAAACACCCATGAAAGATGTAAAGAGGAATATAGGACTATAGGACTATATATATATATATATATACACACACACACATATTTTTTTTTGCATCTCCCAAGCAGTGTGCAGTATCTCAGTTCCCCAACCAGAGATTGAACTCATATCCCCTGCATTGGGAGCCCAAGGTCTTAATCATTGGACCTCCAGGGAAGTCCCAAGACTTTTTATTAGCAGCTTGGGAATAACCTTAACAATCTGAATCTGATCTTGGTTGTTTAATTTTTTTGAGCTTATTGTGTCAGCTTGGACAAGTCATTTAAATCAGTGCTCAAACATTAGTGTGTATAAGAATCATCTGGGAAGCTTATTATAATGTAGATGATTATTCATTAGGTCTGCAGTGTAGCCAGAGATTCTGCATTTGCAACAAGTTCACAGGTGCTGCTGGTGCTTTGGTATAAGGACCACATTGGGAGTTGTAGTTTAGACTGCTGCTGCTGCTAAGTTGCTTCAGTCGACTCTTTGCGACCCCATAGACGGCAGCCCACCAGGCTCCCCCGTCCCTGGGATTCTCCAGGCAAGAACACTGGAGTGCATTGCCATTTCCTTCTCCAATGCATGACAATGAAAAGTGAAAGTGAAGTCGCTCAGTCATGTCTGACTCTTCACAACCCCATGGACTGCAGCCCACTAGGCTGCTCTGTCTATGGGATTTTCCAGGCAAGAGTGCTGGAGTGGGGTGCCATCGCCTTCTCTGATGATTAGACTAGAACATGTGAAAAATTCTTTGACAATATCTGGTATGTTGTTGATTTCCCTGGTGGCTCAGTGGTAGAGAACCCATCTGTTAATGGAGGAGATGCAGGTTCACTCCTTGGGTTGGGAAGCTGGAGAAGGAAATTGCAACCTACTCCTGTATTCTTGTTTGGGAAATCCCATGGACAGAGGATTTCCCATGGGACAGAAATCCCATGGAGCAGAAATCCCATGGAGCCTAGCCGGGTATAGTCCAAGGGGTTGCAAGTGTTGTAAGCATGGTTTTTTAATGTTACTGAAAAATTAATAAATGTAGATCATCTTATGTTTCTGAATGAGAAAACTGAATATTGTACAGGTGTTATTTCTTATCAGGTGCAGAGGTTTGAAACAGTTCTAGTGAACAGCTTTCTAGTCTCAGGGACCCCATTTGCCACTTGTTTCCTAAGGTCCGTGTGGAATGAATGACAGAGACCTGAGCAAGCTGTGGACAAGTTTGGGAACGCAGTGGAAGCTCCATATCATGCTTTAGGAGATTGTGTGCCAGATCCCTCTCTTGACTTAGACTTTGTGAACTGCTATGGAGAAAGCATGTAGCAAGGAATGGCAGGCAGCCTCAAGTTGCTGAGTGACTCCTGGCAAAAAGTCAGCAATAAAACAGTAAGGGACTGAAACTTGCCAACAAGTAAGGTTCATGGTAAGCCTGGAAAAGAATCCCAAGTCTCAGATAAGTTCACAGTCCCAGCTGTCACTTCTGTTTCAGCTCTATGAGACCCTCAGCAGAAGACCCTCTTAAGCCATGGCCAGAATCCTGGCACCAGAACTATGAGATAACTTGGTATTAGGTTCACCTAAGTTTCATCATAAACCATAATCACACCGTAAATTTGTGTTGTTGGGGCTGTATAATAGCAAACTAAAAGTAATATTAAAATCTAGTGGAGGAAGGAACATGGGAAGGTTGGTTTCGGAGAGGGTTTGGCCTGGATATTCAGGGGTGAACATGGATAAGGGTATTCCAGGCAGAAGGAAGGATGAAAAAATGCAGCGTATGTTTTTTGCATGCTGATTTACTAAGTCTTGTGAAGTAAAGTAAAAGATAAGGCCAGAAAAGACAATCTAAGATCTAAATGTGAGGAGTTGTAGAAGTTGAACTGACAGATATTTTTATTCTAGTAGTTGTAATGTTTTCCTGCAGGTGACAACATCATTGTCGGTGTTTGGGGCCATTTGTGGGGTGTATTGTAGAGAGCTGAAAAGTCTAGCTACAGAGAGGTTATCAGGGTTAGAGCAGGGCTTTTGAATTAAAAGGATGCCTAGGGGTATACATTCTGCCCCCCCCACCCCGCCCCCATCATTCAGTGTTTCTTATTTTATACCTATTCCTTGTACACCTCTCATGCTTACAGGTCTCCAAAAGAAGCCCATGCTTAAGTTCTGCCAGTCTCCTGAAATCTTCACCTATATAGGAGGTTCAGGCATGTTCTTCAACACAACAGAATTGTATGATTCTTGAGAGGAAAAAAAGAAAGCAAACTCTTTCCCCACTTCATTCTAGCTCATGTTGATTTTTCTTTTCTCTGAATTCTTATGCCACTATTCTTCCTATTCCACTATCCTTTGGGCTGCTGGTCTTCTGGGTTGTTGAGGTGGTAGAATCAATCAGGAGTCTGTGTTGCACAACTCCAGGGGGAGCCATTCATGTTCATATATTGTATTTTATGTGAATATTGCTTTCTAGAGTTGTGCATCACAGTGACTCTGGGTTCCATGATGCTTTTTATGAAAACATCATTAAACATTAATTTATTGGACTTCCCTGGTGGAGCAATGGATAGGTGTCTGGTCCGGGAAGATTCCACGTGCTGCGGAGCAGTTAAGCCTGGGTGCTGCAGCTACTGAGCCCACATGCTGCAGCTACTGAAGCCCATGCACTTGGAGCCAGGCTCCTCAACAAGAGAAGCCATGGCAATGAGAAGCTCATGGCTGCAACCAGAGAAAGCCCACGAGCAGCAATGAAGACCCAGCGCAGCCAAAAATAAAATAATTTTTAAAATACTAGTATATTTCTATTCAGTTCAGTCGCTCAGTCATGTCCAACTGGTATATTTCTGATCAAATTTAAGAATATTTTTGCTAGGAGAAAAACTATTACAGGTTTGTGATAGAGAAGTCACACCTTGAGGACAGATGGGTGGATAGCAAGAAGGGCAGCTTTTCTAGTCTTTTTAGTATTGGATTTGCTTCATGTGTATTTCCCAAGTCTGTTTCCTGCAGACAGAGGTGTTAGCAAATCACAGAGGTTTGATGAAAGTGTTTCCTGTTAGCCGTGTGGTTTTTTGTGAACGCTTTACTTTTTAGACTTTTTAATATGGTGGATTACATTGATATTTCAAATTTTGAATTGGCCTTGCTTTTCTGGGGCAAGAAACCTTACTTGGTTGTTTATTATACTTTTTATATATTGCTGGGTTTGTTGAGGACATTTATAGTTATGTTCATAAGGGATATTAATCTGTAGTTTTTTTTGTGTTGTTTATGTCTGGCTTTGGTATCAGGATAGTGTTGACCTCATAAAAAAGGAAGTCTTCCTCTGTTTCTCAGGAAACAGAGAGATTACAATTGATCCTCACTATTCGTGGATTCAATACAGTTGACCCTTGAACATCTTGGGTGTTAGGGATGCTGACCCTCTGTACAGTCAAAAATCCTCAAGTGACCTGTAGGCCACCCTCCAAATCTGTGGCTCCTCATCCATAGATTGAACCAACCTTGAATTGTGTAGTACTGTCGTTTTTACCATTGAAAAAAATTCCTTATATTGGTGAGCACATGCAGTTAAACCTGTGTTGTTTGAGGGTTAGCTGTATTTGTGGATTCACCTGCTTGCTAAAATTTACTCCTCATCCCCAGATCAATACGTGGCACTTTTGTCTATTCATAGACATTGGCTGAGTGGCAAAACATTTGTCACCTGACGCTGAGATCTCTGCTGAAGTCAAACAAGGTGGTGCTGTGCCTTGTTTCAGCTCTCATAGTGAAAAATTGGTCTATTTAATGTCATGGTGTTTGCATTTTTGTGCTTTTTGTTAGGCGCCCACTATTTAAAATGACTCCCAAGTGTTAATACTGAAGTGCTGTCTAGAATTCATTCTTAAATGCAAGGAAACTGTGTGCCTTACGGAGAAAATACCCATGTTAGATAAGCTTTGTTTAGATGTGAGTTACAGTCCTTTTGGCCATGAGTTCAAAGTCAGTGAGTCAGTAACATGTATTAAATAAGATACCTCTAAAGAGAAGCACGTAAAACAAGGTTACGTTGACAAAAATATGACCAGAGGCTTGTAGGAACTTTGTATTTCACTTAGGAGCAGTGGATCAGTATTTGCTAATTTAACATTCATGATGACTATAGAACATAACTATTGTGAATAATAAGAATGGACTGTGTATAGAACTGGTGTTATTTCTTCTTTAAATGTTTGATGGAATTAACCAGTGAAGCATTCTGGGGTCTAGAGATTTCCTTGATGGGAGCATTTTAACTATGAATTCAATTTCTAGTATAATTATAGAGCTATTCAGATTTCTTGTGTAAGTTTTAGTAGTTTGCGGTTTTCTAGGAATTGGTCCATTTCATTTAAGTTGTTGAGTTTATGTCTGTAGAGTTGTTGGTAGTATTCTCTTATTTGCAGTCTGTAGTAATATATCCCCTCTTTATTCTTGATACTGGTTATTTGTCTTTTCCTTTTTTTTTTTTTTGGCTAGAGATTTATCAATTTTTAAAAATAAATGGAAAGAACCAGCTTTTGGTTTCATTAATCTTTCTCTTTTTGTTTTCAGTCTCATTGATATTCATTATCTTTATTAGTAGTAGTAGTCATTTTTCAAACCCTCCCCCCGCCCCACTGTGCCACTACCCTCTGGTAACCACTAATCCTATGTCTTGGGTGTGCCTGTTCTGGACAGTCCATATAGATGGAGTCCTACAACGTGGCTTTTTGTGTTTCATTTTTTTTCACTTTAGCATAATGTTTTCAAAGTTCATCCATATTATAGTGTGTATCCTTTTTTTGTGGCTGAATAATATTCCCTCATGGCTAAACCACCTTTTATTTATCTGTTTATCAGTTGATGGATATCTGGATTGTTTATACTTTTGGCTATTATGAATAATGCTGCAGTGAATACTTTGTGTACAACTTTTTGTGTCAACAAATGTTTAATTCTTTTTGGTATGTAGGAGGTGAATTGCTAGGCCATATGTTAACTCTTTGTTTAACTTTTTGAGGAATTGAATTATTTGTCTTTTTGTTGATTTCTAAGAATTCTTCATATACTGCATCAGTTAGTTGCTCAGTTGTGTATGACTCTTTGCGACCCCATGGACTGCAGCATGCCAGGCTTCCCTGTCCTTCACTATCTCCCAGAGCTTGCTCAAACTCAGGTCCACTGAGTGTCAGTGATGCCATCCAACCATCTCATCCTTGTTGTCCCCTTCTCCTCCTGCCTTCAGTCTTTCTCAGCATCAGATGTCTTTCCTATGAGTTGGCTGTTCACGTCAGGTGGCCAAAGTATTGGAGCTTCAGCATCAGTCCTTCCAATGAATATTCAGGATTGATTTCCTTTAGGATTGTCTGTTTTGGTCTCCTTTCAGTCCAGGGAACTCTTCGAGGTTCAAAAGCATCAATTCTTCAATACTCAGCCAGCCTTCCTTACGGTCAACTCTCACATCCATACTTGATTACAGGAAAAACCATAGCTTTGACTGCATACATGGACCTTATCAGACACACAATATTGTCTTTGTGGTTCTTTCACTTTTTTTTAGAAATGGTCTTTAAAAATATTTTAATCAATCACTTAATTAATTAGACTGCACTGGGTCCTGGCTACGGCATGCAGGATCCTTAGTTGCGGCACGTGAACGCTTCACTGGGGGATGTGGGATCTAGTTCCCTAACCAGGTTCCCTGGATTAGGAGCTCAGAGTCTTAGCCACTGGCCCACCAGGAAAGGCCCTTTACTTTCTTGATATGTCCTTTAGCACGCAATTTTTTTTTTTTAAGTATTTTAACTTCTATTGCATTAATTTTTGACTGTGCTGGATCTTCATTGCTGTGCAGGCTTTTCTCTAATTGTGGCAAGCAGGGCCTGCTTTCCAGTTGCGATGTGCTGGCCTCTTACCGCAAGGGCTGCTGCTTCTGTTGTGGCTTCTTCTGTTGTGGAGCACAGCCTCTAGGCACACAGGCTTCAGTAGTTGGGGGACGCAGCCTGTAGAGCATAGGCTCAATAGCTGTGACTCATGGGCTTAGTTGCTCTGCAGCATGTAGGGTCTTTACAGATCAGGGATCGAACCTGAGTCTCCTGCATTGACAGGTGGATTCTTTACCACTGAGCCATCAGAGAATCCCCTGGAAGCTGACTTTTGACCAAACTTTTGAAAGAGATAAAGGAGCAAGCTTTGCAGATAATCGGGGAAAGAGCCCTCTACAGAGAGGGAGCAGTCTGTATGAGGACTCTTGAGGCAGGAGTGTGCCATCTTGGTCTAGCAACTATGAGGAGGCCAGTGTAGCTGAAGTAATGTGACTGAGAAAGAGAGATGTAGGAGTTGAATCGGGGAGGCAGCGTGTTCATTATTCCGGCTGTACTCCTATTTCCTAGAATTCAGGGTAGATTTTCCTGTCTTCTCGTTTCAGTTTACCGTCCAGCTCCTCTCATACCAAATGTCCTCTGCAGTAATTTTGGATTGGCATTGGCCTGTGGAAGGTAACATCCTTCTCTGTGACAGGTGATGGCCAAGGTTTCAAAAAAAAAAAAAAATTGTAAAGTCCTTTGGAGGCTTTCAGACAATTATGACTTTAAAAAAAAAGTTTTAATACTGACATTATTTAGGATTTATCAGCTTCCTGGTTGTTTCAGTGTTCTTTATGCTTTATTTCTATAGTTAATTATTTCTGTCTGTATTATGGCAACTAGGATCTGTATGTCTGTTGGATTAGGTATTGTTGAATTTGTTGTCTCAGATTCCCTTCTGACAGGATAGTGGTTTTACGGTTAAAATATTGAACATCTACCATGTATATAGTAGAAATAATGCTAACTAACTTATATTGAAACCTTTTAACAAATAGGCCAAAAAGAAAAGGAAAATAAGCTAATTTTACTAGGCAATCGTGTATGTAAATTATAAATACAGCAATATAATAAAACAACACACCATAATTAATCAGAATTAAATTAATCAGGAAGGAAATTTCCTTTTGTTATTAGGAAATTATTAATTCATCAAATTATTAGGTTAAAAATGAGAAACTGTATGTAGAGATGGTACTTGGCCAGCTCCCTCAGCGAGGATTTTATTTTCCAGACCCCCTGTATCTAGGTGGTGCCAAGTGACGGTTGTTGCAGGGAAATGTGAGCGGAAATAATGTGTCACTTCTGGGTCAAGGTATTTAAGAGCAAGGTGTGCCCACTAAATAGGAGTCAGGTGCACTGAACTGTTAATAATATGTTCACAGCTGAATAACTGTTTATAATGTAATAATAACTTGTATTGTGTTACACTAATGAAATTTTGGGATTTGGTTATAGCACCTAGTGTTACCTCACAGGTATGAGCTACAAGATTATCTCACATGTTAAAAAAGCAGTTATTTAAATTCAGTGTCCAATTTGCAGATACTATGACTGCTTATTCAGACAAAGCAATGGCACCCCCACTCTAGTACTCTTGCCTAGAAAATCCCATGGACGGAGGAGCCTGGTAGGCTGCAGTCCATGGGGTCGCTAAGAGTGGGACTGAGCGACTTCACTCTCTCTTTTCACCTTCATGCATGGAGAAGGAAATGGCAACCCACTCCAGTGTTCTTGCCTGGAGAATCCCAGGGACGGGGGAGCCTGGTGGGCTGCCGTCTATGGGGTCGCACAGAGTCGGACACGACTGAAGCGACTTAGCAGCAGCATGACTGTTTATTTATTAGAAATCCCCAAAGTATCAACTAAAACGCTAGGTAAGAGTTCAAAAAGATAATTGTTAAAATAAATGTATAAGTAGAGTTCCTATATCCCAATAATTTGGCTTCCCAGGTGGTGCTAAGTGGTAAAGAACCTGGCTGGCAATACAGGAGATGAAAGGTGCTGTTGTGATCCCTCGGTCAACAAGATCCTCTGGAGAAGGAAATGGCAACCCACTCTAATATTCTTGCCTGGAGAACCCCTTGTACAGGGGAGCCTGGTAGGGTTCAGTTCATAGGCTTGCAAAGAGTCAGACACAACTGAAGTATCTATGAATGTACACACAAAGTTGAATAAGGAATATATAGAACTAGGTGAAGAAAATACAAAATCCTGGGAAACGATAGAGAATAGACTTGAAAAATCAAAGAGAGTGAGTTTGTACCTATATTGGAAGAATCAATATAATATATTTTAATTCTTGTCAAGTAAATTTATAAATTTAAAGCAATTCCACTGACAAAACAAAACAAACCTCATCTGGGTTAGACTAAAAATATATCTTTTTAAAGAAGTGTAGTGAGGCGTAAATTATATTTCTAGAGATTAGCATGTATTGCAAAGATACAGTGAGTAAAGCAGGACGCCAATGATGTGTAACTGGACAAAAATGATGCTGGTGAATATTATAGATGTGAAAGCCCATAGGCAGTCAGGTATATCTAAGAATACAGTAAACAGGTAATGTTGAAATCTAATCATCTTGAGAAAAAAAAATATGTCTCTGCTTTATACCATACACCAAAACAAATTACAGGATTGATATCTATCAGTTCAGTTCAGTTGCTCAGTCGTGTCCGACTCTTTGCGACTCCATGAATTGCAGCACGCCAGGCCTCCCTGTCCATCACCAACTCCCNTTTGTTCATGATGATAAAAATAACTTCTTTCAGGTGGCAGGCTGTCAAGGGCTCCAATCGTAATGTGATTTTAGGTCTGGCTGACTTGAAGGCTTTTACTTTTTTGTTTACCTTTCTGCTTCACTCTGTCATCGAGCTTTATCATCATGAACAAAACTCTTCTTAACAAAATGTGTGTTAATGTAAATTAAATTAACAAAATTGTGTTAATAATTTATTAAGGGGATACTCCATTTTAAAACACTAGTGGACTAGTTGAGCTTCCCAGTTGAAAAGCTCTGTGCCATGTGCTTTGACCGGTGTTCTCATCTGATCTTCAAAACTATGAAACAAGGAACGTTTTGGGTAATGAAGGAGTTTTAACTATAAAATACATACTAATTGCAAAAAGCAGAATTACTTGTGTCGCTCATAGCTGGCAGATCTGGATTCTGAATGAGGCTCTAGCTCCCAGCCCAGAATGACACCCTGGTTCCTTTTCCTGTGTTTTCAGTGGTCTTGTCTCCTGCCCACTTCGCCTCCGTTGTGCGTTTCTCTGTCCCATCTCAAGTCTTTGGTTTCAGCTATGAATAAGTGCCTGCTTCAATTGTGAATTAATGATGGCTTAAAATATTACATTTTTGCAAATAAAACTCAATACTGAGAGCTGCTTAAGAGCAGGAATACATTGTTTTATTCTTCTTGGCCCCCCCCCCCCCACAGTTCTTAGTATGGCTTCTGATTTAGAGCAAGTAGAGATTAATAAATGTATAAATGAATTAAGATACAGTGCAGTTGTTTATGTTAGTGTACTTATGGATTATACTGATGGTGAAAGAAGATCTTCATACTTAATCCTGAGGCTTNCTTGGCCCCCCCCCCCCCACAGTTCTTAGTATGGCTTCTGATTTAGAGCAAGTAGAGATTAATAAATGTATAAATGAATTAAGATACAGTGCAGTTGTTTATGTTAGTGTACTTATGGATTATACTGATGGTGAAAGAAGATCTTCATACTTAATCCTGAGGCTTTAGAGAGCTAAAAGAGGAAAACCCACGGAAATGGGGCATATTTCCTCTTGGAATTCCAAATGGTCCAGAGTTGAAAAGTTCATTGCTGCTGCTACTGCTGCTGCTAAGTCACTTCAGTCATGTCCGACTCTCTGCGNTCCTGAGGCTTTAGAGAGCTAAAAGAGGAAAACCCACGGAAATGGGGCATATTTCCTCTTGGAATTCCAAATGGTCCAGAGTTGAAAAGTTCATTGCTGCTGCTACTGCTGCTGCTAAGTCACTTCAGTCATGTCTGACTCTGTGCGACCCCATAAACGGCAGCCCACCAGTCTCCTCTGTCCCTGGGATTCTCCAGGCAAGAATACTGGAGTGGATTGCCATTTTCTTCTCCAATGCAGGAAAGTGAAAAGTAAAAAAGTGAAGTCACTCACTCTTAGCGACCCCATGGACTGCAGCCTACCAGACTCCTCCGTCCATGGTGCTAAGTCACATCAGTCGTGTCCGACTCTGAGTAACCTCATAGTCGGCGGTGCACCAGGCTCCCGTCCCTGGGATTCTCCAGGCAAGAATAATGGAGTGGGTTGCCATTTCCTTCTCCAGTCCATGAAAGTGAAGTCGCTCAGTCGTGTCCGACTCTTTGCGACCCCATGGACTGTAGCCTACCAGGCTTCTCCATCCGTGGAATTTTCCAGGCAAGAGTACTGGAGTGGGCTGCCATTGCCTCCGTCCATAGAGATGGTCTATTTATAAGCATTGTCTTTGGGTCTCAGGTTAAACTTGGCAGCAGCTGGCTACTAAGCATCTTAGTCCCTGTCTAAGAAGGGTTAAAAAGAAGGGCTTAAACACTCAACTGGATTACTGGATTTTTTACTGGCTCAGAAGCCAATTTACTGTTAAGCAAATAATTTCAAAATACTTTCTAAGTCCTTTTAAATTTGATGCTTAGAGATTTGGATGAAGTTTCCAGCCTCCTAGAGATTGAGATAGCTTATTATTCATTGATGTTTACTGTACTATTAATTTCCTGGAATTAAAGATACTCCGTTAGGTGGTGCCAACATTGCTTTTTATTTTTCAGATCTGTTTTTTATTAGAGCATTTAAAGGAGTCAGATACATTTTCAAACCATTTAAGACACATTTTGATATTGAATAGGTGAAGAGCAACAGATAACAAATGTTAAGTGTTAATCTCAGTGTAGGTAACGTTGCTTATCATAAAATACGTTGAATAGTTCCCCAATCAGCTAGCATTATTTTTTCTGTCCTTTTGGTTAAATTTCTCCTTTTGATGAACGTTAAATGTCTCCTGAGAAATAAAGCAGCAGTTAGCACGAACTTGCACAGGTGATGTGCTCTGCACCCCTTTGCTTTAATCTTGACAGCGAAGTAGGTCTATTTTCCGAAGGATAAAACTGCCTCAGTTCAAGGTCACACAGCCATTAGAGCTAGAGTCGATGCCAAAGCTCACAACCCATATCTATTCTTTACCATTCTTGAGAGGGTAAAATAAACAGTTTGCCAAGTTTAAAGCTCAAGGGCACAATTTTTTTTTCCCAGAAATAAATATTACTGAATAAATTTAGGTGCAAATTGGACTAAAAAGTATATCTACGTATATTCTTAACTACAGAGAAGTAAATAGGCAACTGAAATAGATATTACGTGCTGGTCACTGGGTACATACAGGAGGGACGCATAGCCACTTTGGAGGTCAAAGGTTTCCCAGAGGAGGGGACACATGAGGAATTTCAGGAAGTTGGGGTAGGGGGCAGGGTTTGGGAAGGGGGTACAGGTGTTGTGGGGAGGTCTTGGCTGAGGAAGCAGTAGGACCAAAGGCCAGGAGGCAGAACTGATACAGCCTCTAGCAAGAATCTTAAATTTTTTGGCTTCAGCTTACTTAAGTGAAAAGAATATAATGTTCAGAGTTCTTAGGAAAGTTCATGACTAAAACGTGACCACATCTCCTGATCTAGTGAAATGTTTTAAATTAAGATCACCAACTCAGGAGTTTATATCTTGCCTATTGCACCAGATGCCTCCGTGTTCTTGGATTTGTTTTAGCTGGTATTAATAGGACTTTTCTGAAGACACTGGCCTGATGGATTGCCTTGTCCAGAAAGACCCATAGAGGTGTAAACTTTATGCTGACATTTACTGAAAACCAAATGTTATCCTGCTGTTTGGAGGACTAATAATAAACCACATGCATCCAGAATTGGGAAGATTATTGGACTGGAAGGGGAGAGGAGGTGGGGAGTAGCTGTGAGAATACCATGAATACCTTAATCACTTCACTCTCCACTTTCTCCTGTAGTGAACATGTATTTTGGGGGGTATAGCTACAAAGTTCTTTCTAAAGAATTGAATGAAAGTCGCTCAGTCATGTCCGACTCTTTGTGACCCCACGGACTGTATAGTCCATGGAATTCTCCAGGCCAAAATACTGGAGTGGGTAGCCGTTCCCTTCTCCAGGGGATCTTCCTGACCCAGGGATCGAACCCAGGTCTCTTGCATTGCGGGTGGCTTCTTTACCAGCTGAGCTACCAGGGGTTGTGAGAATACCATGAATACCTTAAACACTTCACTCTCCACTTTCTCCTGTAGTGAACATGTATTTTTTTGGTATAGCTACAAAGTTCTTTCTAAAGAATTAGAACCTTCAAATGAGAAAAGTGATTGTAAGCAAGGAATGTGATGAGATTTATCAAACAGTGAACAGATAGTTGTTTTTTTTGCATCGTCTGTATATACCAATTAAAAGAGTTTGTTCAACAACAAAAAGGAGTGATATTTGGCACATTATTAAATATGTAACTCATTATGTAGTATAAGCTGAATAAAGGAATTTTGAAAGTTTGGATACAGCAGTATAATGCTGTGAAGTACTGCTCCGAAGGAGCCTGACTGCGTTCAGGCTCCAGTTTCACCACCCTAACAGCCGTGTAACCTCAGCAAGTTATGAGAACCCTCTGGTGCCTCAGTTGTTCCACTTGTAAAATGGGTAGAATCACAGTATCAGCTTCAACATGTAAAATGCCTAGAAGAGGGAGAGGGACCTACATGGAGTGAACACTAAATGATGTTGTTAACCTTAGTATATAGAAGACAGGCACGTTTTTATTTTCAAGCATGGCATTTAAAAAAGAAGAAATTTAATGCCTTTAGATCAGACAGTTATCAGTGTGAGCTATTATCTCACTCCCAGCCTGATAAATTTATGTTACCTGCTTGCTCTGTAAGACTTGAGTTTGCAAACAGTGGTTTAGGAGAATTTGTGAATGATGGATTAATAACAAGTGATTACAAATAACTGGAAGCTGGGTCAACTAAGCGTAGCCGTGAGTTCTCCCTGCAAGCGGACTGCATTTTAACTATTGTTTACCTGTCTGTCCCTCGCTCACTCAAAGTTCTTGAGTGCAAGACCATGTTTCATTCATCTCTGTATCCCCAGAACCTATCATAGATCCTGTTGCTGCTCCATAAATGTTGATGGTCTGGATGAACATGCCACAGTATAAGGTGGGGTGGTGGGCTCCAAGGAAATGTTAATGGATTGGGGCTTATATGTAAGGGATGAACTGGAAGTTCATGTCAGAAAGTGGTGAGTGGACAATGTATATGGCATTCAAGTGTCTGGACTGTGGGGTAGAATTGAAAAGCAGCGTGTAAGGAAAGAGTAAGGCTGGAAAGATAAATTATAGACACATTAAGGTGTTTGGGTTTGAAAAATGGCATGAAGTTTGGAAATACTGGGCCATTCACAAATGGTCCATAATACATTTATTTTGTATATATGCTTATGAATATTATTTTCATTATTTCTGGTGTAATCATATATAATAAGCATACCTTTTGAATCAGATTTGGAATAGAATATCTTTATTCTTACTGGATAAGTCTGTGGATTGACTTTATTACCCGGTATAGATACTGTTTTCCTTTGAGTCACCCTTCTCATTAAACAGTCCTGCCTTGGTGTTCTGTGTCTTTTCCCTTTTATTTTAAATCACGATTAATCTTCACAGCTGCTTAGTTATATAATAATATCCTGTGTGTTTAAACACAGGCCTACAGATTGAATTTCTCAGAGAGCAAGTTCAAGATCTTTTAGAAACCACAAGATCTCTTTTATGGGTGCTACAAAGATTCTTTAGGAGCTCAGCATTAATCATTTGAGAAGCTATTTCGTCTAGTTTACATTTGTTGCTTGTTGCAGTGGTTTTCATCCTGTGTTAATCTTGTAAGTGGACTAATAAGCTGAGAAATTTCTCATTCAACATACAGACACCTGCCCTACTCCTTTGTTGTAAGCTGTTCAGTGTAGTCGTTAGATCTGCTCGAATCTCGGTTTGGAGGAGTGTATAGTACTCTCTTTACTGAGTGATCATTTTCTAAATTAATGTATTTATTTTCTTTTTACGCAAGTAACCTACATGTGTTCATTACAGAAGTCCTGGGAGGTGAAAATAATGCAAAAGTGTGAAGGAAAAACATATTTTAAATCAACTCTAGGGCTCCCCTGGCGTCTCAGTGGTAAAGAGTCCACCTGCTGATGCAGGAGACCAGGGTTCGATCCCTGATCTGGGCAGATCCCTCGTGCTGCAGAGGACCTGAACTGGCACACCGCAACCATTGAGCCTGTGCTCTGGACACCAGGAGCTGCAGCTACTGAGCCCATAGGCCACAGCTGTTGAAGCCCGTGCACCCGAGAGTCGGTGTTTTGCAACAAGAAAAGCTACCGCAGTGAGAAGCCCACACACTGCAACTAGAGGAAGCCCAAGTGGCAATGAAGATCCGGCACAGCCAAAAACAAAATCATAAAAGTAAATAAAGTCAATTCTGATTATGCCAGGTAAGAGAGAACTACCATTAACACGGGCTTCCCTGGTGGCTCAGAGGTTAAAGTGTCTGCCTCCAGTGCGGGAGACCCGGGTTCGATCCCTGGGTCGGGAAGATCCCCTGGAGAAGGAAATGGTAACCCACTCTAGTACTCCTGCCTGGAGAATCCCGTGGACGGAGAAGCCTGGTAGGCTACCGTCCATGGGGTCGCAAAGAGTCAGACACGACTGAGCGACTTCACTTTCGTACCATTTCCCACCATTAACATAGTGTTTATGTCTTTCCAATTTTTCCTTGGCATATGTATGATATACAAAATTGGTGTATATGGTATAGTCTGCATTTTAGCTGAGTAACACAATTTGAAATAGCAATATTCTTTTTATTCATTAGAACACCATTTTAATTCAGTGGTAAAATGTTCTCTCTCTTATTTTGCAATTGTAGTCCAAATGTATCTAAGGCCTCTGAAGTCAAACTTTCCTTTAATAATCAAAGTTTAAGCCACCATCCCATGTAATGTTCTGTGAAAAGCCAGCATGATAACCTTTTCCAATATATATAAGGTTTTCCTGGGTAGAAGAGAACACAGGATTTATGTCCGTCCTTGGAACAGCTTCATTTGCCTTTGTTTCATTATGGATGAGTATGAACATCTTTGCATATATGTAAAAGCCATTTGATTATCCTTTGATTTAATTCTTTATAGTTTTTGCCTGCTCGATTATAAAATATTTTCCTCCCGTGGTTTTTTTAGTATTTTTTGTGTTTTGATTTCTCAGTTAGGTCCAAGTGTGTGCTCAGTTGATCAGTCACGTCTGACTCTTTGTGACCCCGTGGACTGTAGCCCGCAAGGCTCCTCTGTCCATGGAGTATTCCAGACAAGAATACTGGAGTGGGTTGCCATTTCCTACGCCAGGGGATCTTCCTGACCCAGGGGTCAAACCCATGCCTCTTACGTCTCCTGCCTCTCCTGCACTGGTAGGAGGATTCTTTACACTGAGCCACCTGGGAAGCCTCACATTTAGGTCCACGTGGAACAAATCTGAAGCAAGATGTGAGGAATAGATCCAAGTGAACTGATAGCATCAGCCGTCTTGAGCATATACTCAATTTCCATCTGCATTTGAATCTGAAGTGTTATTTTAAATGTTAGAGGAGGTCACTTTTTGAAGACGTTCTCATAACTCCTTTTTATTAAAAATAAAAGGTTCTTGAGAAGTGAGTGGTCACATTTGGCTTGGTCATTTTTCACAAATCTTTTTTTTTTTTTTTGGTCCAAAATGGCATATTTTGGAGTATCAGTCAAATTGTAGTCCACCCATCAGCTTTCTCTTTCAACCATCTTGGTTTCCTTTTTCTCCCTTTGCTTTTCCCCTCCTCAAATAGTGGAAAGGCAAGAGAAGAGAATAAACTAGAAGCTGGGAAACCACAGTGCACGTTAGCGTGTCTCAGAGCAAGAGCTTGAAACACAGTCCTAAGTCATCTTGACTCTAAAAGATTTCCATTTTGTTTTGATTGGTTAGCTCAGATATGAACCATAATAAGAGAAATGGGCACTGTACTCAACCAAGGAATATGAGGTAGATTAATTAGCCAATCCAAACTAATATTCATTTAAATTTTCAAGATTCATTTAGTGTGGATGGAGCTGGTGCTGGTAAGGACTATTTTCTCTACTTCTGTGGATGTGGGACCAGTTCATATCTACTGGTTATGTGAGGAGTTGTTTGTGGGACCTGAGTTAATGAAACGTGTTTTTGAGTTCATTCTGGTGATATTTCATGTCCTGTATGCACTGATGCCACACACAGCTGCTCAGCTCGCCTAGTAAACTTGCTCTGGGGAGTTAGTTGTTACTCTCCCTGACTTTTTCATGTCTGTGCTGGTGAGTGAGAGACGATGGATGAGCAATAGATGTAATTCTGTTGTGTCTCCTGAATGTCAGAGGAAAAATGAAACCAGTGTGTGCCTGAGGGTGTATGGGTTCTGATGGACCAATCCGGCTGGGTCCTAGTGAGAAACGAGGTCAGAGATCCGTATTTTGCTCTCACCAGAGAAGATTCACTACTGTGACTAATCCCCGCGCAGCTGTCCTGGTCCTGGTTCATAGAATGGTTCCTAGAAAAGACACTGAGTAGGATGGAGAAACAGGAGGGACGGAAATTGGCAGGTGTGCTCGGAGGGGTGACTGCCTGGCTGGCGGGCTGCTCCTAGCCTCTCCGTGAAGCACTCCATAGGCCGCTCGGAGGCCTGAGCGTGGGTCTGCAGCTGCCCGGAGCACATCGGGGTTGGGACCTGTCATCTGGGACAGAGGGCATTTTCTTGTCCTTGGTAAGTTTTCTCCCACTGTTAAAAATCCCTTAGCTCTCCCTTCATCTTTTCCCCTCTTTGTTCAAGAGAGAACACGGAAGGGACCTTTTCGCTTTGTGTGTGCCTTGGTTTTTACATTTTTTAAGTTTAATACAAACTCCCCAGATGGGACTTGTCTTTCATTGGCATTGCTGGGATGTAACTCCTCAGTTAGTCAGTAGTGATTTACATCACTATGTAGGTTGACATGGCACTTCCTGTTTGGAGTTTTCTCTGTCCCAAACCAAGGAAGCCACCCTAGGGAGTTGAGAAGACAAGGAAATGGGAAGTGTGACCCTTCCCTGGGGCAGGCCTTTTCATTCCTGGCAAACGCCCACAATTTCTTCTGCTAGTGTGGTCACTCCTCCATGCACATTGGTGAGCACACTGATGGTTACAACTGCTCAATGTCTACTCCTGGAATGAGTTGCCAATGAGGTTTGTTTTAGAATCCTTAGCAACTTGACTACCCTACTAGGAGATGGGGAAGCAAAGATGTCTATGAAACTAGGGTCTAGTAGAAAGAGAGCTGCTTCCCAGGTGGCGCTAGTGGTAAAGAACTCTGGCCAGTGCAGGAGATGTAAGAGACACAAGTTTGATCCCTGTTTGGGGAAGATCTGGAGAAGAGCATGGCAACCCACTCCAGTGTTCTTGCCTGAAGGGTCCCGTGGACAGAGGAGCCTGGCAGGCTAAAGTCCATGGGGTCACAAAGTCGGACATGACAGAGGCGACTTACTATGCATAAAGAAAGAGATGTAAACAAATAAGCAAAATAAAGCATCATAAGATCCATGATACAGGTATATAGAGGATATGTGGGGATCCAAAGAACAGTGTTAAACTATTGTGAGAACATACTAGGAAAAAATTCTTAGAGGAAACGATGCTTAAATGGAGCCTGTAGTGTAAAGTAGGCATTCATCAGGAGGATGAGGATATGAAGAGGTGCTTGTGGTGGATGGAACCATGTGACTATCGCAGATCTACCATGCTGTGTCATGAACCAGCATCACTCTCATTCCTGAAATTAGTTGAGCTGGAGCTGGGGACACACGGATGACAAGTGTCATGAGTCTCAAGAACCACTGGTGGCCATGTTTTCAGTCTCGTGGAAATCTGAGAAATGAAATTCCTACTGAGAAGTAGAAATCAAGAAAAGAGAGTGGAAGACATCTAATCATGGTTCCATGTCTTTGATTTCCACTAACCCCTTGTCCAGCCGACAGTTTGGTTTTATGAGTCTTCCAGGAAATTCTTCCCTTTTGCTTAAGTGAGTTTGTCATTGTGTCACGTCCTTCTGAATCTCTGGTAAATGTCTTTGTTCTAAAGAAAAATAATATCCATTTCTTTTTGCATGCTCAGTCACTTCAGCCGTGTCCAACTCTTTGGCATCCCACGGACTGTATCCTGCCAGGTTCCTCTGTCCATGGGATTCTCCAGGCAAGAATACTGGAGTGGGTTGCCATTTTCTTTACAATTACTTTACTTTCTTTTGATTAATGAGTGTTTGGATGATACGTCTTTTTCTGTCCTTTCACTTGCAACCTACCTATAAAGTCATATTTAGGTGAGTTTCTTATAGGAGCATTCAGTTGGGTCATATTTCCTAACCCATTTTGCCAATCTCTGTCTTTCAGTTGGGGTATGTATGTTTGTATTTTTTCAGTTGGTGTATTTAGGTCATTTATGTTTAATGTAATTATTGATGTTGGAACTTAAACCTGCCATTTTATTGTTTTCTGCTCTCTTTCTTATGCTTCTGTATTATTTTTCTTGCCTGTTTTTGGATAACTGGAACATTTTTTTTGAATTTTATTTTTAATGATCTATACAGTTTTAATTTTATATTATTCTGTAGATTCTTCTATGGCTATAGTGTTTCTGAGTGTATCTCTTTGTAACTTTTTTAGTAATTGCTCCAGGTATTACTGTACATATGTACAATTTATTACAGTCTGATGGTGTTAGTGTTTTATCAATTCAAGTGTAGAAACCTTACCTCCCTTTACAGCTCTTTGCCTTCCCCTGGTTATAATGGTCTTAAATATTTCCTCTACTCATAGTTATAACTATGTCATGCAGTTATAATTTGTTTCAATCCTCAAATAATTTAGAAACTTAGAAGGAAGTGTATTTACTCATAGTTTTTACTCTGTGTGTGCTTTCTTCCTTTTTCATATTCCTAGATTCCTTCCTTTTCCATTTCATTTCTGTTTAGAGAACTTCCTTTAGCCATTTTCTTAAGATAATTCTGATGATGATGAACTGAACTCTCTTAGTTTTTCTTTAGCTGATGTCTTGATTTTCTTTCATTCTTGAAGGATAGTTTCACTGGATATAGAATTACAGGTTGACAGTTATTTCAGCACTGCACAAATGTTATGCCACCCCTTTCTTGCTTCTGCGATTTGTGATGAGAAATCTGCTATTATTCACGCTGTTTTTCTTCTTTATATAAGGTGTTGCTTCTCTCAGCTTTCAAGATCCTTTGTTTTTAGGGTTTGTTTGTTGTTGTTCAAATTTTTTATTATATTCAGCAGCATAAAATTACACTTCAGTAAATACAAGAAGAATACTGTGTTTAGTTTTGTAAAGTTTAACTTGGTATGGGGTTTTTTAGGCTTATCCTGTTTGTGATTTACTTGTCATGATTTACTTAATCTCTAGGCTTACGTTTCTTTGCCAAATTTGGAAAGTTTTCAGTCATTATTTATTCAAGTAATTTTTCAGCCTTGCTCTCTTTCTCCTCTCCTATTGGTATTCAGACAACATAAAGTTAGACTTTTGCTGTGGGTCCATAAATCACCGAGGCTCTGTTCCCACACCCCGTTCTGTTTTCTCTGTATTGTGCAAATTGGGCAATTACTATTGCTCTACATTCCAGTTCACAGATTTTTTTTCCCCCTGCATTCCACTGTTGAGCCCATCCACTGAATCCTCAGCTTTATATTTTTCTGTTCTTAAATTTCCACTTTTTTCTTTTTTATGTCTCCTCTGTGCTGAGAGTTTCCACTTATTTGCTCAGACTTTTCTATTTTTTCATGTTTCAGGCATGTTCATAATTACTTGTTGAAGCATTGAGATGGCTGCTTTAGAATCTTTCTCAGTTAATTGTAATATCTCTGTCATTTTAGAGTTGGCACCTGTTGATCTTTTCTCTTTCAAGTTTAGATTTTCCTGATTCTGAGTGTGATGTGTAATTTTTCTGTTGAAACCTGGACATTTTGAGTATTACATTATGAGACTCTGGATCTTACTTAAACTTTCTGTTATAACTGGTGGGGAAGGAAACTGCCTTGTTGCTTCCAGGTTGGGGTAGAAGTCCAGTTCACCACTTGGCCTCTGCTGACACTGGAGTGGAAAGGGGCTCCTATGAACTGCTTGGCAGGGGTGGGAGGTTTGGATCCCACGAGGCAGCCACCAATACCTTAGGAGTTGGTACCAATCCCACCAATAGGAATTCCTTGTTACTGCTCCCCATGGGGCCACTACTGACCTTAAGAAGGTAATGATCAGCCTCATTATCTCTGGCTTTTTACTCTGCCTCCTTTGACACCGCCCCGGCTGGGATGGAGAGGGGTCCTTGTTACTGTTCAGATGCCCCAAGTGATCTACTGACAGCACAGGGGCAGGGCGCATTACTGTCCTGTGGGGACGAAAATCTGGCTCCCTGCAGACTTCTCTGATACCATCTCAGTGGGGGTGGGGGTGAGGGTACAGTTGGGGTCCTTTGATATACCCCACTAGCAGAAAGTCTAGGGTTCCACTCCTCCTTTGATGGTGTGGGTAGGAATGGAGTCACCATTTTTATCTGTGGTTTTTGGCTGGAGTAAGTTGGTTAAAAGTTCTTAGTCTTGTTAGACTTCCCCTTTCCTGTTATTTTGACTTTTGTTGGGGACTTTGCTTGTTTTTGCTCCTCTTGGCATTTTTAGGATGCCAGCTTCTTCAGCTCCAGGTCTGGGAACCATGAAGCTAAAAGAGAACACAGGCAGCTCGTCACCAGATTGTGCCTCAGATCCCGAAGTCCCTAGCCTGTCTGCATTTTGCTCTCTTCTCATGTCTTATATATAATGTCTAGGGTTTTTGTTGTTGTTCAGTCGCTCAGTCGTGTCTGACTCTTTGGGACCCCATGGACTGCAGCACACCACGCCCCCCTCCTCCCATACCTTCCAGAGTTTGCTCGAGTTCATGTCCATTGAGTCAATGATGCCATCCAACCATCTCATCCTCTGTTGCCACCCCCCCCTTCTCATCATGCTCTCAATCTTTCACAGCATCATAGTCTTTTCTAATGAGTAAGCTCTTTGCATCAGGTAGCCAAAATATTGGAGCTTCAGCTTCAGTATCAGTCCTTCCAATGAATATTAAGGAGTGGTTTGATCTCCTTGCTGTCCAAGGGACCCTCAAGAGTCTTCTCCAGGACCACAATTCGAAAGCATCAATTCTTCATTGCTCAGCCTTCTTTATGGTCCAGCTCTCACATCCATACATGACTACTGGAAAAACCATAGCTTTGAGTAAATGGACCTTTGTTGGCAAAGTAGTATCTTTGCTTTTTAATAGCTGTCTAGGTTTGTCATAGCTTTTCTTCCAAGGAGCAAGCGTCTTTTAATTTCGGGGTTGCAGTCAGCATCAGCAGTGAATTTGGAGCCCAAGAAAATAAAGTCTGAAAACAAAAGAAAAAGAAAGCTAAAAGAAAAAAAAGGAATAGAACAGCAACAACAACAGTAAATAAAGTCTGTCCCTGTTTCCATTTTTTCCTCATCTATTTGCCATGAAGTAATGGGACTGGATGTCACGATCTTAGTTTTTTGAATGTTTAGTTTTAAGCTAGCTTTTTCACTCTCCTCTTTCACCTTCATCAAGAGGCTCTCTAGTTCCTTTCACTTTCTGCCATTAGGGTAGTGTCACCTACATATCTGAGTTTATTGACATTTCTCCCAGCAATCTTGATTCCAGCTTGTGCTTCATCCAGCCCAGCATTTTGCATGGTGTACTCCACATATAAGTTAAATAATCAGGGTGACAATATACAGCCTTGACTTACTCCTTTCCCAGTTTTGAACCAGTCTGTTTTTCCATGTCCAGTTCTAACTGTTGCTTCTTGACCTGCATACAGGTTTCTCAGGAGGCAGGTCAGGTGGTCTGGTATTCCCATCTCTTTCAGAATTTTCCAAAGTTTATTGTGATCCATACAGTCAAAGGCTTTGGCGTAGTTAATAAAGCAGAAGTAGATGTTTTTCTGGAATTCCCTTGCTTTTTGAACCTTGATCTCTGGTTCCTCTTACCTTTTCTGAATCCAGCTTGTACATCAGGAAGTTCTCAGTGCACATACTGTGTAGTTGTGCAGTAGTTTGAACATTCTTTGGCATTGCCTTCCTTGAGATTAAAATGAAAGCTGACCTTTTCCAGTCTCATGGCCATTGCCGAGTTTTCCAAATCTACTGGCATATTGAGTGCAGCACTTTCACAGCATCATCTTTTAGGATTTGAAATAGCTCAACTGCAATTCCATCACCTCCACTAGCTTTGTTTGTAATAATGATCCCTAAGGTCCACTTGACATCACACGCCAGGATGTCTGGCTCAAGGTGAGTGACCACACCATTGTGGTTATTTGGGTCAGCAAGACCTTTTTTGTACAGTTGTGTATATTTTTGCCTCATCTTAATCTCTTCTGCTTCCGTTAGGTCCATACCATTTCTGCCCTTTATTGAGCCCGTCTTTGCATGAAATGTTCCCTTGGCATCTCTAATTTTCTTGAGATCGCTAGTCTTTCCCATTTTATTGTTTTCTTCTATTTCTTTGCACTGTTCACTTACAAAGACTTTCTTATCTCTTCTTGCAATTCTTGGGAATTCTGCATTCAGATGGGTGTATCTTTCCTTTTTTTCCTTGCCTTTTGCGCTCTTCTTTTCTCAGCTATTTGTAAGGCCTCCTCAGAGAACCATTTTGCCTTCTTGCATTTCTTTTTCTTGGTGATGGTTTTGCTCATCACCTCCTATACAGTGATTCAAAGCTCCATCCATAGTTCTTTAAGCACTCTGTCTGTTAAATCTAATCCCTTGAATCTATTTGTCACTTCCACTATACAATCATAAAGGATTTGATTTAGTTCATATCTGAATGACCTAGTGGTTTTTCCTACTTTCTTCAATTTAAGCCTGAATTTTGCAATAAAGAGCTCGTGATCTGAGCCACAGTCAGCTCCCGGTCTTGTTTTTGCTAACTGTATAGAGCTTCTCCATCTTTGACTGCAAAGAATATAATCAATCTGATTCTGGTATTGATCATCTGGTGATGTCCACGTGTAGAGTTGTCTCTTGTGTTGTTAGAAGAGAGTGGTACGACCAGTGAGTTCTGTTGGCAAAACTCTGTTGGCCTTTGCCCTGCTTCATTTTGTACTCCAAGGCCAAACTTGCCTGTTACTCCAGGTTATCTCTTAACTTCCTACTTTTGCGTTCCAGTCCCCTATGATGAAAAGGACATCTTTTTTTTGGTGTTAGTTCTAGAAGGTCAGGTCTTATAGGTCTTCATAGAACCACTCAACTTCCATCTTCTTTGCCATTAGTTGTTGGGATATCAGCTTGGATTACTGTGATGTTGAATGGTTTGCCTCAAATGAACTGAGATCATTCTGTCATTTTTGAGATTGTATCCAAGTACTGCATTTTGTTGACTATGACAGCTACTCCATTTCTTCTAAGGAATTCTCGCTCACAGTAGTAAATATAATGGTCATTTGAATTAAATTTGCCTATTCTTGTCCATTTTAGTTTGCTGATTTAAATGTTGATGTTCACTCTTGCCATCTCCTGTTTGACCACTTCTAGGGTTTTAAGTTGTATTTAATGGGGGCAACATTAAATACAAATTAAAGAAAGCTGAGCACTGAAGAATTTCTTGTTGTCTAACTGTGGTGTTGGAGAAGACTGTTGAGAGTCACTTGGATTGCAAGAAGATCAAAGCAGTCAGTCCTAAAAGAAATTAGTCCTGAATATTCATTGGAAGGACTGATGCTGAAGCTGAAACTCCAATACTTTGGCCACCTGATGTGAAGAGCTGACTCATTAGAAAAGACCCTGGTGCTGGGAAAGACTGAAGGCAGGAGGAGAAGGGGACAACAGAGGATGAGACAGTTGGATGGCATCACTGACTTGATAGACATAAGTCTGAGTTGGCTCCAGGAGTTGGTGAAGGACAGGGAAGCCTGGCATGCTGCAGTCCATGGGGTCACAAAGAGTCAGACACGACTGAGAAACTGAAGTGAACTGAATGGGGGCAACAGGGAAAAGTACATCTACTCCATCTTCCTGTTAACAGAAATCAAGATATAAAACATCATGAAATGAAATATTTTATAAAATTGTTGGCTTCATATTTTTGGAATTGTACAGAGATTTATTTATTGCTGGTATGTTGACTCCCCCACTAGAACTGTTTCTGGCACATGGTAGGAACTTAAAAATAATCAGTGACTGAATCTCTACTTCAGTGAGAAAACTTAAGGACTTAAGTAATTTCTTCTTCAACTGGTAACTTCTCAAGTAATTTCTTCTTCAAATACCCAACACAGTTGGGTCGAGTAAAGACTGCCGTTAAAGAATCAGTGTGATTAAAAATAATGCTGGCTGGAATTTAATAAATTTATTAAACTCAGAAGTTAGACAGTGGAACGATCTCTGCAGGATCTGAATTTCGACTGTCTGATTCCAAAGCCTGAGCTCTCAGACGCGTCACTAGGGCACTCGTGAAATTCAAGGCCCCTTTGTTCCTTGAGGACAAAGGATGGGTGAGAGGGAGCCCCCACTTGAGACAATGACAAAGTGACAACACTTTCCCACTGAATTAACAATGTCCTTGCAATTGCCCAGTGCTGTCAGCTCCTTCCTTCCATTCAGTGCCGGGCTTCCTGCCTAGTGCCCTAATTACTCCTTGATTCCTGTGCAAGTGGGGTTCCACTCCATTTTCTTTCTTGCAACTGCGTTTTTTTTCAGCCCCACCCCCACCCCAAAACCCGAATGCAATAGTGCTTTCCCATTTATCTGCAGTGTTTCCTAATGCTACTCACCACTTCCCAGATTTCTCCCTGCTCTTGACTTTCAGGATCCTTCACTTCCTTGATTTGCCCACTGGTTGCTTTCTGACTTCTTTTTACTCCCATCCTCTGACTGGTGCACTTCCTCAAGATCCTTCCTTTCCTGTCATTGTCTATAGTCTCATTCTCAGTTTACCGAAGCTCACGGCTTCAATAAGGCTGGTAAATACACTCATTCATTCATTCATTCAGTGTTCATTTATCGAGCACCTGCTGTGTACCAGGCATTGTTCTATAGCAGGGAACAGGATAAACAATGTTATTATTCCAGTGGAAGACACAGCAAACAACAGCAACAAAATCAGTTGGTTTTGGAGCCTTACAACATTTCAACAGTATTAATCAGACTTCTAACTTGTCATGTACATAATCTCAATTATCTTTTAAGTCCAAAATTATTAAGTATTTGTTTTTTCATAAAGCTAATGCTTCCACCTTATTTTTATGCGTGAGGTCTACTTTAAAGTTGTGCTTTCACACAGTTGCTTTCTTAGTTGCCTCACGCTGGGTCTTCAGTTGCAGCGTGTGAACTCTTGGTTGTAGCATGTGGGATCTAGTTCCCTGACCAGGGTTTGAACCCTGGCCCCCTGCGTTGGGAGCATGGAGTCTCAGCCACTGGACCACCAAGGAAACTGCCATAGTTGGCGACCTTAAAAGTCTGTTGATTTAAAAATATGCTGATTATTAATTTTTTCTAAGGAGACTTTATTTGCAAATATCTCAAGGCAATTAAATGTATTCTTGATGTTACACAATGACTCTGAAACCTGCCTAGCCACATACCAGCCACACAGTCTGGAACAAGTTACTCAGCGTCTCTGCAGCTTCATTATTCTTGCCTCCAGGAGCCTCTCAACTTATGAACCTCATGTCCAGACTAGGACTCAACTCACAAGTTCAAAGCAGTTCCCCTGAAGGACCGCTGTGTCCTAAGGGGAAGATCTTTTTTAGTTTTGAAAGTCATAGCAATGGGACAAGAATGTGGCTCTGGAACCAGACAACTTGGTTTCATGTGCTGGTTCCTCTGCTTCCTAGGGTTATCCCTTAGCAAGTTATATAAACTCTCTGTACCTCAATTTTTTCATCCATAAAATGGGATATGATAGTGCCTAGTCTGTAGAATTTTTATATTGATGAAATAAGTTAATAACTATAAAAGTACTTAGAACAGTGCCTGGTATTTAATAAGGGCTACATTAATGAGTATTTGCTATTTTAATCTATTTATACACATAGTTCTGTCTCTTCAAGAGAAAACCAGGTCACTGGATTTTATCTGTTGGAATCTTAGACCACCATTAAGGTATGAAACTTGGAATTCTACATTTTGAATGCTTTAATGAATTCATATTATCGAACAACCTTAACAGAAGATGATACATTAAAAAAAAAAATCTCTTTCAACTTTAGAGAATGAGCTTCTAAAAATGAATACTTGGTTTCTTTCTACTTTGAAGTATAAACAACCCCCCCCCCCCAAATTTTGTTATGTAAACAAAAAGCACATAAAATCCCTTAATTCAGAGCTATATTTAAAAGAGAGGGCAGACGGCAGATAATTAATATACACTACAACTGTTAATGTCACACACAAGAATTAAACCGTATCAACAACCAGAAGCTGGGCGGAGAATTTCTGGCATCATAATTCACTTACTTCTACAGCACTGTGCTGTGCAATTCAACTGCAATTACAAACAGAAAAACCCTCACGTCTCCTTTTCCTTAGATTTGTGGTTTTAAAGCATGTCTCCCATGATTCCTTCCCATATTCTTCTCCCTCTAATCACCTTCCCCTTATTATTTGTCCAAGTCAGAGGGAGAAAATAATTTTTAGAAAAGCGACAAGATGTAAAAAGCAATGGCTTTAACAGGAAAACAATACTGGTGAAAATCCAAATCACCCAGAAGTTACACCTACCCGCCTTGCCCAGTCAAACCAAGGAACGTTGCATCTGTTAGTACCATATGGTGGGTTATCTGAGAGCTGAACAGAACTTCCGCAGCACAGAGGCCCATTAGCCAGTCTGCCTTGCAGGCGTGCATATGACCCAAGGCTGTCCTGGGGGCTCCGGGCCTGCAGGGGGTGGTTTAAGACATTGGCCACTTATCAGGCCTGACTCCACGGCCTTTGCAGTGTCTCTGTGAAGGCTTCGGGGAAGCTGCATCCTGTTCAGCGTGCACGGGGAGACGCGTTCACGGGGAGACGCGTTCACGTCCTGGAAATCCCTCGCTTGGTGGCTCCCATGGCCAGAAAGTCTTTTCCGGCAGAATTCCTCCCGAGATGCCTTTGGATGGGGAGATGTGTCCTTCCTTTAAGAGGCGGGGGCTGGGGGGCCTGCGGGAGTATTGAGAGCCTGGGGCTGAAGTCATTCCTGACCCAGGGCTCAGCTCTAGCAACACCCGGGCCCCTCTGGACCAGCCGAGTCCACAGGTTCCACCCTCTGCCCTGGGCCTTGTTTGTGGCCCAGAGATCCTCTTAGGGGTCTTTTGGTGAGGACATGAGCTGTGTTGGCAGGGGTTCAGTGCAAGGCAGAGGAGGGTTTCCTGAGGCTGGCATCCACTCTCTTTCAAGACTTCTTTCACTCTACACAGACTGGCTTTACCTTATGGTGAAAGTGAAAGTGAAGTTGCTCAGTCGTGTCCAACTCTTTGCAACCCCATGGACTGTAGCCTACCAGCCATCCATGGGATTCTCCAGGCAAGAATACTGGAGTGGGTTGCCATTTCCTTCTCCAGGAGATCTTCCCGACCCAGGGATTGAACCCAGGTCTCCCGCACTATAGGCAGATGCTTTACCGTCTGAGCCACCAGGGAAATCCTTACCTTATGGGGAGAGGAATAACAAAAATTGCCCGTCTCCACTTCAGTAGTTTTTAACGCTCCCCTGCCCAGAAGTTAGTCTTTACATGTATATCAGCACCAGCATAACTCCTTTCTCCATGTTCAGTAAGATGATAAGTTTCCTTTCCTTCCACCTCTCCTGCCTCCCCAGTCCTGGCTATTTACTAAGAGCCAAGGACTTCCCTGGTAACTCGGTCGATAAAGAATCTGCCTTCAGTGCAGGAGACCTGGGCTCAATCCCTGGGTCAGGAAGATCCCCTGGAGAAGGGCTTGGCAACCCACTCCAGTATTCTTGCCTGGAGAATTACATGGACAGAGGAGCCTGGCGGGCTACAGTCCATGAGTTTGCAGAGTCGGACGTGACTGAGCGATTGAACAACAACACAACAAGGGCCCCTGAGCAGTGAGGGAAAGCAGGCATCCCTGGGATCTCTCCAGCACCCAAAGGAGGAGCTGGCACCAGCTGGAGAAGGACGCCCCTTGTGTAGGAGGGCACTGGGTGGGCGAGTGGGCGAGGGTGTAATTGCAAATGCAGCTGCAGGGACTGTGGCAAGAGGTGGGCACACCGAGGGCCAGGAGGACCCTGTCTGGCCCGTCATGTCACAGGGTATCAGGCATCAAGCCCGGTTGCCCCTTCCACCAAGGGGACACTGGATCAAAGCCACCGGGAGCTGTGCTGGTCTGATTCTCAGCTTGGTTCTTGCGTGGCACACGCATCTGGCAGTGTTTGTGCCTGTTTTCTCCCCGGGGCCACCCGAAGCCCCTACAGAAGAACCTTTGCTTTCTACTGCAGGTAATTCAGGGTAAGCAACTCTGCCACGGCCGGAGTGAAGACTCCTGCACGCTCCACCCCCTGGTTGGAGCCTTGGCCTGGCTGCGCCTCTGCTCCTGGTTCCCAGGTATCTCTTTCTCTGCCTGCCCCTCAAAGGTCACTCTTCCTAAGGGGCCTCAGGGGCCTCACACCCTCTCAGTTCACGCTTTCCCCCTGCTGATTGTATCTGCTGCCCTGACTCCCTACAACACCCTTCACTGGATCTTTTTGCATAACATTCAAAATGAAGATGGGTCTAAATCTCATCAGGGCTTCCAGGTTACAGGACATAAACAGGAGGACGAATATGCCAACAGACACCAGGGGAATGCAACCAGCAAGATCCAGAGTATGGGAAATTCCATGGGCAAACAGATTTACTTCAAAGATAAACAGGAAGAGGAGTAGGGAGTGCGGATCAGAGAGGGCGTGGAGGGAGAGAATTCATAGAGTAAAAGAGTCTTAAGAGTCTATCATCGATCCCAATCTGTGGTCTAATGTGAATCCTAATTCAAATAAACTGTTTTATAAAAAATGAAAATTTGAACCTGACTTGGTATTTGATTTTAAAAAATATTGTTAATTTTTAAGGCATGATATTAAAAGACACTTACTCCTTGGAAGGAAAGTTATGACCAACCTAGATAGCATATTCAAAAGCAGAGACATTACTTTGCCAGCAAAGGTCCTTCTAGTCAAGGCTATGGTTTTTCCAGTGGTCATGTATGGATGTGAGGGTTGGACTATGAAGAAAGCTGAGCACCGAAGAATTGATGCTTTTGAACTGTGGTGTCGGAGAAGACTCTTGAGAGTCCCTTGGACTGCAAGGAGATCCAACCAGTCCATTCTGAAGGAGATCAGCCCTGGGTGTTCTTTGGAAGGAGTGATGCTAAAGCTGAAACTCCAGTACTTTGTCCACCTCATGTGAAGAGTTGACTCATTGGAAAAGACTCTGATGCTGGGAGGGGTTGGGGGCAGGAGGAGAAGGGGACAACTGAGGATGAGATGATTGGATGGCATCACTGACTCAATGGACATGAGTTTGAGTGAAATCTGGAAGATGGTGATGGACAGGGAGGCCTAGCATGCTGTGATTCATGGGGTTGCAAAGAGCTGGACACGACTGAGCGACTGAACTGAACTGAACTGAACTGAATGGTATTGTGCTTTTTTTTTAGTCCATTTGAAATTCTTAAATTTTGAAAGCCCTTATCTTCTGAAATATTTATTGGGAAAGCTATGAGGTCTGGAACTTGCTTAAAAATAATGCAGGGAGGAATGGATGAGGGTTGAGGTGAAACAAGTTAAACCGCAATCTGATCAGTGTTGGAGTTAGGTGATAGGAACACTGGGGTTCGTCATATTATTTCTACTTTTGTTTATTTTTAAAATGTTCTTCAGTAAGAAGTTAAAGAAAAGAGGAAAGGAAAAAATAGATCTATATCAGCTGCTTAGTCTCAGCACATTCTGGGCCACATACAGGAATGAGAAGATCACCTGGGAAGCCTTTCTGTCGGTGACTAGTGCGGCCACTGGTGCGGCCCCTCGTGCAGCCCCTCTGGCGCTCTCTGACCCCTAACTGGGCTTGGAGTTTCCACCTCTCTGCACTTCCCCTCCTGAATATTAACTAGAAGGGAGGCGGTTTCCTGTCTTGTCTGATCTCAGCACGTCTGAAACTGTCCAGCACCAGGCCCTCACCCCCAACTTCTCCTTTTTCTGTTACTGGTTGAGCATTTCCTTTGCCTCTATCACGGATTAAAGGCACCTGGCTGTCTCTGACTCTCCCTTCCTCTTCTCTCTGCAGATCTACTTAGTCACCGGGCTCTCTGCGTTCTTCTTTCACAATGTTTCTCGGACTCGTCTCTTCTTTCCACACCCGGAGCTTTCACCCAGTGCCAGCTGTAGTTCCCCTTGTATGTGACTTCCTTGCCCATTTCCTACCATTACTGTTCTCCTTCCAGCCTTTTCTCGCTGCCACCAACTGTTAGAGAGGCCACTGGGGCAAGAGCCTTGTATTGTCTCAGCCTAAGAGGGGACAGCATGATCTGGACTTTCAAACCCTAATTTCCTGCCCTCCCAATCTCGAGAGTCCCATGCAAAGAAGGTTGGAATGATGATTATCAGGCAGACGGTGAAAAGGACCTCACAACTCAAACAGAGTCTAATGTGGAGAACATTATTTCTCAGTTGCTAAGCAAACACATCTTTTATCCATTGTTGTAGGTCAACAACACCTGGACTTGGACAATCAACAGAATCTAAGGTCACGAAGATCCTGTTCAAGTGAGTCAGTAGATAAATGAAAAGCTCAAATGACAGAAGTAAGAAGAAAGAGTCAGAGATTCTTGCTAATTTTGCTAGTGTGTTCAACGGTAGAGCAAGACGCCAGGTTTTGTTTTATTTTTTAAACCAAGGACATAAGATTTGACAAATGAATCTCAAATTTAGTCACTCATTCATATGAAGCTGCACAAAAATGTTCAAAAACAAATCATGCTTCAGTTCAGTTCAGTCACTCAGCCGTGTCTGACTCTTTGCGACCTCATGAAACGCAGCACACCAAGCCTCCCTATCCATCACCAACTCCCAGAGTCTACCCAAACCCATGTCCATCGAGTTGGTGATGCCATCCAGNAATTTTAAGATACATATGTCTTAATAATAACTATAAGTATTAACATCTGGCCAAAGTATTAGAACTATCTAACCCAAACTGGATCATGTTGTGACCTTTTCACCTTTATCATCTTCTCTGAGTCCCTGGTCCACATTGATTTATTTTCCCCAAAGCTTCCATCAGTCAGTATCTGAGACTCCACAGACCAAGAGCGGGCAAGTCTAATTTTGAGGATTTCATATGAGGAAAGCTGCAGAATGGAGCTGGTTCTGCTATTACTAACGTTACTGCAGTTGCCAAAGTGGAAGCCGAGATACTGCACACTTGGAGATGGAGTAGTCTCTGGTGGCATTGCTCATCAGTAGCGATGCTGGTGGAATCCCATCTAAAAAGGCCTGAGGGGAGATAAGGAGTCACCTAAACTTTGCAGATCGTAGAGCCCTTGAGTCCAAGAACAAACTCATTTTTCCATTTTTATGTGTGGCTGGATATGTTGTCCCTTTTCAAAGCAACTTAAGGACTCAGAGAGAATCTTCTTTTCAAGCATTCATGGGAAATGACCAAAATATATGATGCACTATGTCCCAAATTTCCAAATGGAGAATTGCCTCTGCCACAGTCCTTGACTGCACACGAAATGAAGTTAAGAATGAATAACAAAGATTAAATCATGACATCTCGATTTGAGAATTTGAAAGTACTTCCCTTATTGGTAATGGATAATTGGTAAAAGGAAAAAATTAGGAACAATGGAAATGTTCAACAATAGATGTAGAATGCTATGCAGTTGTTAAAATAATGTTTCATATTTTTATCTTTTCACAGTTTTATGACAATAATGTTTATATTATTGATACCTGAGATGAAAATTAAACTTTTGGAAGTTGATGTGCTCACAAAAGAACATCCTTCCAAGATTCATTTATTGTAATGGTAGTCCTTTATTTCCAACAACTCCTTGCTTGCAAAGAGTTTCAGGTGAGAGTAGCTTCTGCCTTAGCAGTGATATGTTAATCAGGACTGTTTTGCTTTCCCAAAGTAAATTTTTTAACAGATTAAAAAGGGGAAAAAATAATGTCTATTATTACATCTTGAGTGCTCAGAATTGAGGAGAGATGTGTAGAGCACAGTATAACGACTCAGTGAACTGACGGCAGTCATGGCGTGAAACCTCATCTGTCGCCACGATTCTTAAACCACAGAGGGAGGAGATGGGAGAACATGCAGAGAAAATTAGGTGAGCAAAGGCCATGGAGAAGCTGGACAACTTTATTGGTATAGTGACCACACCCTCTGAATTAAAAATTGACATTACGACTATGAGGATGGAACTGAAATCTCTTGGACTATTTGGGAGATCGGTTTTTCTAATTCCATGAAATCTGAAATGGGAAATTCTACAGATTGTGTCCCAAGAAGAAGAAAGCCTAGTAGCTGTGCTTGGGGAAATCTTGAAGAAGTTGCAAAGTAGACTGAAGATCTGAGAAATCTAAGAAAGCTGGAGTTTGAAAAGAGGTGTATTAAATTATGTTTTTATTAAACAATATTTGCTGTGGAAAATCATAAAGAAAATAAACCATCTGCAATTCCGCCACTCTGAAATAGTGACTTCTGGGGTTTTATTGTATTTTTGTCTAGACTTTTAACTTGGATATATAATTTTAAAATTTATAGAAAAATATACATAACATAAAATTTGGGGACTTTGCTGGTGGTCTAGTGGCTACGACTCTGTGCTCCCAGTACAAGGGGCCTGGGTTCAATCCCTGGTCAGAAAATTAGATCCCACCAAGAGTTTGCATGCCATGACTAAAGGTTTACATTTCACCTTGAAGATTAAAGACCCAGCACAGCCAAATAAATAAATAAAAATTTAAAAAATTATCATTTTACCCACTGTTAAGTGTCCAGCTCAGTGGCATTAGGTAGTTTCACATCCTTGTGCAGACCTCACCACTAATCATCTCTAAAACTCTTTCATTTTCTGAAACTGAAACTCTTATACCTGTTCATCACTAACACCTCATTTCCCCCTCCCCCCAGCCGCTGATGACTATCATTCTATTTTCCACCCTTATGATTTTTAATTAAGCACATATTTATTTAAAATTAAAATTATACTGCATATTATAGAGTTTTGTGTGCTGCTCTCTTTAATTAATATTAGATCTCTCATATCAATACATAGACTCACCAGCATCATTTTGCAATATATTCTGTATGGATGTTTCTTTGTTTTTTTTTTTATTTTAAAGTTGTCCATAAACATACTTACATATAAAGTTTTATGAGTAAGCAACATTCTGTAGAATATTTTAAATAACCCCATAAAATTAACAGTTGTTGACACTTGCTTGACAAAATAAAGTAAATACGATCATGTGGTTTTTCACTTTTCTATTTTGGTAGAGAAGCTACACTTGTTAGAATAGAAACAAAAGAAAAATGGTTAACTAATCTATTGTTTAGTCAATTTTCTGAGACCACCTAATAATGATAAACGTGTGTACCATCAGTCTATATTTTTCCCAAGTGTGATAAAACACCAAAGAACCTACCAATGTTAATGCATGTTTGTCGCTCAGTTGTGTCAGACTCTTTGCAACCACATGGACTGTAACCTACAGGCTTCCCTTTCATGGAATTCTCCAGACAAGAATACTGGAGTTGGATAGCCTTTCCCTTCTCCAGGGGATCTTCCCAACCCAGGGATTGAACCTGGGTTTCCCACATTGCAGGCAGACGCTTTACCATCTGAGCCACCAGGGAAACCAAAAGAACCTACAGGTATGAAAACTACTATCTTTCCTAAGAGAGTTATAAGATTTCTGGCTTCACTTTCACCATTTCTTGTTTGGGCCAGTTTAGACTGAGTGAGTGAGTGGAGTGAAAGTCGTTCAGTCATATCCAACTGTTTGTGACGCCGTGCACTATACAGTCCCTGGAATTCTCCAGGCCACAGTGCTGAAGTGGGTAGCCTTTTCCTTCTTCAGGGGATTTTCCCAACCCAGAGATCAAACCCAGGTCGCCCGCATTGCAGGCGGATTCTTTACCAGCCGAGCCAATTTAGACTAAATGCAGGGAAACCTGGATGTAGGCTGCTTTTAACCTGAAAGCACCCACTGAGAGGAATACTTTTCACTTTGTGACTTGAGAACAGAAGCAGGACGATCTTCCTTCAGAGGCTAGTAACAAGGCAGAGACCTGGTTTTGTCTCCTCCCATCACCATCAACTCTTGGCTCATCTGTTCAGGTGTTACCATGAGTCCTGTGTGCTGTGATCTCTGGGGCAGGCACTGGGCTACGTGCTGCCTGGACCTGGTCATGCCCTTCTTTGGGACTGGAGTGCACCCCCCATCCTCGCCCACCAGAAGGAAAGGGCCAAGCTTCTAGGTGTGGTCAAGGGAGGGCCTGTTGTTGTTTAGTCGCTCAGTCACGTCCAGTGCTTTTGCAACCCCGTGATCCGTAGCCCGCCAGGATCCTCGGTCCATGGGATTTCCCAGGCAAGAATACTGGAGTGGGTTGCCATTTCCTTCTCCAGGGAATCTTCCCGACCCAGGGATCGAACCTGCAGCTCCTACATTGGCGAGCGGGTTCTTTACCACTGAGAAGGTGGGGTAGAATCCCTGAATCCTAAAGTCCTGTTTCCTCCCAGGGCCTCATTTCCCAGCAAGCCCTTCCTTCTGACTGTGTGCTAAGAAAAGAGCAACGTGTCTCTGTCCTTGAAACCTCAGAAGCTGCATGCTCATGTTTCATGTCTTGTTCCGAGCATATGACAGCAGGCCAACACTGACGTTAAACTGCAGCTCGAGCCATCCCCGACGCGGTGACCTCAGACCTTGAGGCCTCTCTTCATGTGTCGATGCCACAATACTGCCAACGTTGTGAGGGCGACTCTCTAATCCAGAGAGACCCACTTCCCCTGAAAGTGGCTTCCCTCTCAAGGCGTGTTCCTGTGGGAACCCACCAGCCCCGACCAGTTCTCCTGGGTTTCCGTGTTGGCTGACAAAGATGACTGTGCTCACGATGATTGCCTTTACACTCTCTGCACGCCTTCCCTTCCACTGCCTGGCCAAAACTCCCACGGTTTATGCACAGTGTGGCCTAGGAAGACTTCCCAGTGCTTTCCCTGCGCTAAACAGAGAGGGGAGCTCCTCTCCTAAGACCAGCCTCTTAGGTGCTCTGCCGCTTCTGTCTCTTCACCTCAGGTTACAGAGCCCAAGCCTTCTCACTGGGATTTGCTAGAGGCACACCCCACCGATTCTCTTTATTCCCGGCCACTCGATCTCTGTCTTCTCGCCTCTAAAGCATTACCTGTACTAGAGCGTCCGTAAGTGCCTATTAAATAAACTATTGGTGGAAGTTTGGCCTCTAATGCTTCCTCTGGTACCCCTTTCATTGCTCCAGGCTTCAGGAGAACCTCTGCAACTGTGCTGTCCCAAACCCTTCCCCTCTAGGACAGAGTGTGTTGAGGCTCTGCTGTGTTGGTCTGGGCTGCAGATAACAACCCCTAAGTCATACATGAGGCTTTGGAGTGAACTAAATGTGGATGGATTCACCTGATCTAGAAATTGATTTTAATTGATCAGGGAAGACAAATTGAAAAGACTCAATGCAGGGGCGGTCCCTACCTTTCCTGGCTCCTAATCAATTCCTGCCTTCCCTCAGTCTGTGTAAATAAATAAAATGTCCTTGAAATGAGGATATCCGTAAGAATTAGGTTTTAAAATGATTTCCTGCTCAGGATGCGGTCTGCATGCAAAGAATAAATAGAAGAAACAATAGTAAATAGAAGGACAAATTAAGTAATTAAAATTGAAAGCAAGTTTTGCTCCATAAAACCTGTGATGGAGCTGTGGTTGGAATTCTTCTTTTCCTCTTAAAGAAAAAGACAAAAAAGGTCGATAGTGAAAAGGAAATGATCTGATTTGCTGAAATGTTTGGTCTAGAGGACTATTCCGTATATAGTCAGATGCAACGTTGCCTCTGACTTCCTGAATATATTATGTCTTTGAGTACACTGTTTCTGATTTTTAAAAATATGTTTTAGTTTCACTTTCTTTCTTTCTTTTTTTAGGTATATGTTAAACCAACTTGTCCTACATGCTAGAACTGGCTAGTTTTGATTGAGATAACTTTAGAAGTTATATTAATTCAGAAGGTGTTGGGAAATATTGGCTGAATAATGCGGCTTTCAGTGTAATTTATTCCCAGAAACCTCTGCATTGAAAGATTCTGACTCAAAATATCTATTATGTTCACAAACACATTGTTTTCTATTTTTGCAGGCATTTCCTGTTTAACTTTCACACACTCTGTGATGTAGGTGTGACTACTGTTTTGTTGATTCTTGTACTTGGACAAGCCAAACCTCAGCAAAATCAAGTTCTTTTTCTTATTTCTCTTCCCCTCCCCCTTGCCCCAAGGTCACTATAAAAAGCAGGAATAGAGTCCATGTTGGCTGCCTCCCAGCTTAACGTTCCATACCTTGGGTGAAGCCGGATCTTGGAGTGCTTTTCATTTACCTTCTCGGAGTGCTTTTCATTTACCTTCTCGTTCAAGCAATCTGAATCAGGTAAATATGTTCGAACCAAATTAAAATCAAGGTTTTAATATGTTTATTTTTAGAATGATTTTATTTACAGTAATTGCTTTCCTGTTTTTCATGCAATACATTGTGTTCTGAGCAGGGCAAAGAAATCCATTTAAACACCCCTATCTGGTGACTTAGTCCGTTTTCTTTGCGTCTGATGATAACATCTGGCAGTACCCAAAGTTCTAATCCCAAGTGGTTCACATAATGCACAATGTTGCCCTTGTCTGGTTTTTCTCTTAACTGGGTCTGACTAATAGCATTTGGGCTAAGGAATTTCCACAGTCTAATAGTAGAATCTTAGACTCGGGAGAAGGAAATGACAACCCACTCCAGTGTTCTTGCCTGGAGAATCCCAGGGACGGGGGAGCCTGGTGGGCTGCCGTCTCTGGGGGTCACACAGAATCAGACACGACTGAAGCGACTTAGCAGCAGCAGCAGCAGACTTGGGAAGGACTTTACAGGTCATTTAGTTGCATATCTTACCCAAAGCAAGCATCCCTTCCATAGCATACCTGACAGTGACTCACCCACCTCTTGCACCCCAACCCCTCCAGGGACAGAGCCCTCCCAAAGGACAAGGCAGTTCGTTCCACTTGAATACTGAATTGCTGAAGTTTCCCTTACACTGTCACGGTGAATTGAGATTTTGTCTCTCTGTAACTACTACCCATTGGTTCTAATTTGGTCATCAGATGACAAATTATGTTAGTTAGTTAGTGTTAGTTGCTCAGTCGTGTGGTCATAAGGTGACAAATTATATTATGGTCATATAATTCAAACTGATCATACCATGCAAATTGTTTCACACAGTGAAAATGTAAATGATTCTCATACTGCCTTCTAGGAAGGTGACTTTTTTCCTAGATAAACATTTCTTGTTCCTTTAATTGTTCCTTCTCCTTTTGTGGCTTATGTCATTGAGATTCTTTAATTTGCCAGAGGCAGAAAACCCAGTTCAACATGGATCCATTAAGGAAAAAAAAAATATTGGCCTACATAACTGAAAAGTCCAGAGGAAGAGCAGGCCTCTAGCCCAGCCAGTGTCGTCAAGGCCTGATCCCTGCCCTCCCACCCCCTAAATTGTGTCATTCAGGTTCCACCAGGAGAGAGAAGTCACAAGATCATTTGAACAGGTTAAAGTTCAGTCTACAGAATTATTCACTTTGCTGTCATCTGAAATTGACACAGCATTGTAAACCAACTGCATCTCAATAAGAATTATAAAAAAAAGTGAAAAAAAATTAATTGTAGCAGGATATGTTAAACATTAGATTGGCTAGGGAAAAGCAGAGTCCTAAAGAATGCAGGGAGAGTGGGCATATGGAGCAATCCTGCCCCAGGGCTGACAGACCACCTGAGAAAGATTGAAGCATTTCCATCTCCTCACCTACGGTTGGATCCAGACCTTGTTGGAAAGGGCACAGCTGTGTCTCTCTGATGGAGGAATAAGCCACTGTCACGCTATTTCAGTGGAACTTGCTGGAAATCTTGTCCTGCAACTTACTGGAAATTTATTCCCATGGTGCTGGGGAAAGCTGTTCATGAGGAAGTGTACCTGATTGAGGCCTGCCCTGTCATTGCAGGTAGCCTGGTTCAACCAGGTGGACACCTATCTGTACCCTTTTAGGTGGAGCTGGTAAATACTTACCAAGTACAGCCTAGAAAGGCCCAGGCAAAGACAGGTCTATTTCTAAAACTCTCAAAAGAATAAAATGTCTTGTCTTTGCATTTAAGCATTGCTGCAGTGGTCCATTATAATCACCATGCAGAAAAGATTTTAGAATATCCACTTTTACATTTATGAACATCAGATCATAGCACACACAATAAAGCCCTATGGTCCTCATAGTTCAGTTCAGTTGCTCAGTCGTGTCCGACTCTTTGCGACTCTACAGACTGCAGCACACCAGGCCTTCCTGTCCGTTACCAATTCCTGGAGCTTACTCAAACTCATATCCATTGAGTTGGTGATGCCATCCAACCATCTCATCCTTTGTCATCCTCTTCTCCCGCCTTCAATCTTTCCCAGCATCAGGGTATTTATACAAAAAGGTTAGGAAGTAGAATTTGCTAGTAAGAACTGTGTGTGTGCTCATTCACTCAGTCGTGTCTGACTTGTGACTCCATAGCCTGCCAAACTCCTCTGTCTATGGAGTTTTCAAGGCAAGAATATTGGACTGGGTTGCCACTTCCTACTCCAGGGGATCTTCCTGATCCAGGGATAGAACCTGTCTCTCTTGCATTGGCAGGCGGATTCTTTACCACTGAGCCCCCACTGGGCAGGCTAAGTGGCTTCACTTGTGTCCAACTCTTTACAACCCTGTGGGCTATAGCCTCCACTGTGAAAGTGAAGTCGCTCAGTCGTGTCTGACTCTTTGCAACCCCAGGGACTATAGCCTATCAGGTTCCTCCATCCATGGGATTTCCCAGGCAAGAGTCCTGGAGTGGATTGCCATTTCCTTCTCCAGGGGATCTCCTCAACCCAGTACTGGGAGATAATTCTCTACATATCTTTCTTGTTTCTGCATGGCTTGCAAGCAGAGATACTGACTTCCTTTTATTCTGGATTATCTTTCTTAGCTTCATCTAGGGAAGTTTCTGTAGTGAAGAGCCTTGGAAGATGCAGATAGTGTCTCCCTGTAAAGCAAAGAGCAGTTATGCTTACAGTCCAGTATTAAAAAGGTAATGTCTCATGTGAAACAAAAGGTGTTGCGTATATACCCATTATAAAGGATTCACATTTCTTGTGCTTAGTCTTCCTCCTCCTATAAGTTACCCTTTGTGTGTTCAGTCGCTATCAGATCTTCTTCATATCACCCTGACAGCTGTATTTCTTTCTTTTTTAAAAAAATTGAAGTATAATTGACTTGCAATACTGCATTATTTCAGATGTACAACATAATGATTCATATTTCTATACATTCCTAAACGATCACCACAAGAAGTCAGTTCCCATCTGTCAGCAATTTACACTCCCACCAGCGGTGCATAAGGACTCTCTTTTCTCTGCATCCTTGCTGACACTTGTTATTTCTTGTCTCTCTGATGATAGCCATTGTGACAGGTGTGAGGTGTTGTGTCACTGTGGTTTTGAGTTGCTTTATGGCTGGATCATGGAAAAAGCAAGAGAGTTCCAGAAAAACATCTATCTCCGCTTTATTGACTATGCCAAAGCCTTTGACTGTGTGGTTTCACAATAAACTGTGGAAAATTCTGAAAGAGATGGGGATACCAGACCACCTGACCTGCCTCTTGAGAAACCTGTATGCAGGTCAGGAAGCAACAGTTAGAACTGGACATGGAACAATAGACTGGTTCCAAATAGGAAAAGGAGTACGTCAAGGCTGTATATTGTCACCCTGCTTATTTAACTTACATGCAGAGTACATCATGAGAAATGCTGGACTGGAAGAAACACAAGCTGGAATCAAGATTGCTGGGAGAAATAT
>SJYV01023027.1:236069-252764 GCA_006410875.1 Neotragus pygmaeus
TTTTCCTGTGGTCATGTATGGATGTGAGAGTTGGACTGTGAAGGCTGAGCGCCGAAGAATTGAGGCTTTTGAACTGTGGTGTTGGAGAAGACTCTTGAGAGTCCCTTGGACTGCAAGGAGATCCAACCAGTCCATTCTGAAGGAGATCAGCCCTGGGTGTTCTTTGGAAGGAATGATGCTAAAGATGAAACTCTAGTACTTTGGCCACCTCATGCAAAGAGTTGACTCATTGAAAAAGACTCTGATGCTGGGAGGGATTGGGGCAGGAGGAGAAGAGGGCGACCGAGGATGAGAAGGCTGGATGGCATCACGGACTCAATGGATGTGAGTCTGCGTGAACTCTGGGAGTTGGTGATGGACAGGGAGGCCTGGTGTGCTGTGATTCATGGGGTCGCAAAGAGCTGGACACGACTGAGAGACTGAACTGAACTGAATGGGTTGGCCATCTGTATGTCTTCTTTGGACAAGTGTTTATTCAGGTCCTCTGTCCATTTTTTAATCAGGTTGATTTTTTTTTTTAATGTTGGGTTGTATGAGTTCTTTATGTATTTTGGGTATTAACTTCTTATCAGATATATTGTATGCAAATATCTTTTCTCACTCAGTAGTGGACTTTTTCATTTTGTTGATGCTTCCTTTGTTGTACAAAAGCTCTTTAGTTTGATACAGTCTCATTTGTTTATCTTTGCTTTTGCTTCACCAGCCTAAGGAGACCAGAGCTGAAAAAAAATTACTAAGATTGATGTCAGATAATGTACTGCCAATGTTTTCTTCTAGGAGTTTTGTGGTTTCAGATTTTACTGTGAAGTCTTTAATTCATTTTATTTTTGCACATGGTGTAAGAAAGTAGTTCATTCAGATTCTTTTGCATGTACCTGTCCAGTTTCCTAACACCCTTTACTGAAGACACTGTCCTTTCCCCAGTGTATGTTTTTGCCACCTTTGTCATGGATTAATCGACCATATACACTTGGGTTTGTTTCTGGCCCATTCTGTCACCTTCATACGTGCGCCTGTTTTTGTGCCAGTACTATCCTGTTTTGATTACGGTAATATTGTAGTATAGTCTGAAATCAGGCAACACGATACTTCTAGCTCTGTTTCTCTTTCTCAGAATAGTTTCGGCTATTCAAGGACTTCTGCATTTCCATGTAAATTTTAGAATTACTTTTTTCTAGTTCTGTGAAAAACGCCATTCTTATTTTAATAGAGACTGCATTGAATTTATGGGTGGCTTTGAGTAGTATGGACATTTTTAACAATATTAACTCTTCCAGTCCAAAAACACAGGCTATCTTTTCATTTCTTTGTATCATCTTCAATTTCCTTCATCAGTGTTTTGCAGTTTTCAGAGTTTAGGTCTTTCACCTCCTTGATTAAGTTTATTTCCGGCTATGTTATTCTTTTTAATGCAATTATAAATTGAATTGTTTTCTGGCTTTCTCTTTTTTCTCTTTCTTCTTTTTAAATTATGAAATCATTTTGATATTATGCTAAACTATAGAAGCATTTATGATAACATTTTTACAGGAGACTTGAAAAATACGGAACAAAGTTACATATAGTTCCACTATATACTACAATTATTTTTAAGTAGGTAAATTAAGATTTTTATTGAAGTTCCAATATCAAACTCTCAAAAATTAATAGAATGAATATACGAAAAGTAGAAGCATTTAGCAGACCTGAAAACACCATGAGCCAATTCAACATTATTAAGATTTATACAATTTTCACACAATAATAGGATACAAATTCTATTCAAGTTCTCATAGACTATAAACTAGGAGATACTGGGACATATCTAGGGACATTAAAAAAAGGTACAAAAATTTCATGGTCTAAAGGTATTGAAATCATACAGAGTCTGTTCTCTTATCACTCTAGAATTATGTTAGAAGTCATTATCAAAAGATATTTGAAAATAACCCACATATTTTCAAATGCAATGTGACATTTACCAAGAGAGATCTTTGACTTAGCCACTGAAAGCCTCAATAAAGTTAAAAGACTGAAAAAACACAGAGGGTGATTGCAGAGAAGAAAGCATTTAAATGAGAAGTTAATATCAAAGCTACTTAAAAAACCCCACATATTTGGAAGTTAAATGTCCACTTTTACATAATGGTTATATCTAAGAAGCCATAATAAGTAAAACTAGAAAATATTTGTAACAGAATAAAAAAGAAAAGAAAATTACAGAATTTGTTGCATATGAAAGCAACAAATTGAGCAGGTGAAGCTGCTCAATGCAGCTAAATACAATGTGGGATTTTGAATAAAGGATAATGGACACTAGCCAAAAATTTTGTGAAATTTGAACAAAATCTGTACTTTAGTTAATACTACTATATCACATGTTAATTTCTTATGGTTTTTTTTTTTCTCTACAGCATAGTATTTCTTTATATTCTCAGAATTGGATTTGAAGTTTCAGGGGGCAGAGTAAATGGGATACTTCTTATTACAGATCCTCTAAGATAGTCTTTCTAATAATGTGCTATGTGAGATTCTGGGTGTTACACATAAGAAAGCATTTGATCTTCCAGTAGGCTGATCTAGGTCACCATCTACACCTCCATCTCTTTGTTAGTAAGGAAACTGAGACTGGTAAAATGAAAAGTGATTTATCCAAGATTATGCATATTTGTCTGTCTCTGCCTTTTTGTGTGTGATATTTTGTCTCAGTTCCAAGCAATTCAGAGTTGTGTATCAACATGTTCTTATATGGATTCTTTTCCTATTTTCTTTGAATTATCCTTATCCAATCCCCTGGGTGGTGGTAAAATGCATTCTGATGTATTCAGGAATGGGATCCTAAAGACCTAACATATGTTGACTATGACTGTGTAATTTCCCCAACAAGGAGGTCAATAGTCCAATAATACTCAGCAATGGTGACCAGATGTCCTTTGGGCCAGTGGCTTATGCTTGAGAGATGGTTGGAGACTTCGCTCTTCTGCCCTGTGATCTCATTAGCATCTTGCTGCACCAACGAACCATGCACCAGACAGAACACGCTTCAGTCCAGCTACCATCAAGATGCCTTCGTGGAGCTTATATCAGTAGATAAAATTGCAATGCTCTGTGAATTTTGGTTCATGGGCGCCACATATTTGAGAAGCCAGATAGGTTATTTAAGCAGTTTTCCATGTCAGTGATATAGTGTTGGATGTATTTCAGTAAAAATAATAATGGCTGACACACACTGACTTCTTGCTACATTCCAGGTACTGTTCTGAGTGCTTTTACATATTTATTCATTTAATCTTCAAAACAACCCAATAAAGTAAGGAACTATTATTATCTAGACTGAGAAGGTATAGAAACTAAGATAAAAAATGGTTAAATCACTTGTTCAAAAGCATCAGTGACAGAGCTGGAGCTTGAGCTCAGAAAATCTGCATTCGGGATGTTTGCGTTTATGAATCTTTACGCTATTCTGCCCTGCTCCCCAATGCCAGGCTGTATGATTTGATGCAACGGACAACTGTAGATCACAACCATATTGTTGTCTTATCTCCTGAAGGACATTTTGGGCTTCTTGATGTTTGTTTCATTTTCCTCATCAAGGTGTCATCAGATAATATCCTTTCTGGATCCCAATATTCAGTGTCAGCTCTAAGATTTGTGTTGCTATGAAAAATTTCTCACTGAGCACAATTTTTCTTATACTAGTTGGTAAATAACTTGTAACTTTTCCAGGCAATGTGTTTCTGGAAAGGAAGTATTATCTGTCTCTCTGATCCCTACTTGGAGTTGAAACCTGCCGGCTGGCCTGGCTGGTCTGACTTTGAGTGACACGGGCAGGGAGCCTGCTCACCTGTATCTGTGAAGGGCGAGCCAGGACTCCTGGACCAGCCAGTGGGCTCAGGAGCTTTATTCTAACAGGTCATCTAAACAAAGCAGAATGGAGTTCAGAAACCAGTGAAGACAGAAGCAGGGAAAGCCGACTCTGAAGGAGTCTCTGGAAGGCATTCTGAGCAATTCTGAGCAAGATCAGAGACAGGAAGCTGTTGCCAGAAGCCCAGATGTGTTGGAATGAACCTCCCAAACTTTAGAGAGAAGTTAAACCTTTATTAAAATGTTTAGTGATTCACATATTCCTTAAACACACATGTAATCCATACAAACAGTTCTGTGCACCCTTTGTACTTAGTGTTAATAAAGCATTTCTGGGAATCGACGTGATCCACATTTCTGGATTTCTGAAAGCTTCACAGCATTCCTTCCTATGGCTGTTTGACCATTTCCTTGTGCCTGAATTGGTTCCAGTATCTTTCTCTATGGGACAACACTTGGGCAGGAACTGTCTACTAAAACAGCATTACCCCAGGCACACATACACCTGGCCTGCTCATCATAGCCATAGAATCTTGACCCAAATAGTCATCTGGTCCACCTTGTCCAGCTGTCCACCTATAATAATAACCAAAGGCATCCTGGGACTCGAGGCTTCACGAAAACTTCCAAGGATTGATTGAGAAAGACCCAAGCCAGTTTTCCTACACATGGTCAACTAGCTTGTAAGTTTAAACGTGTTGTATAAGTTGCTTTTAAACTTTAAAACCCTCTGCCATGGCTAGTCCTTTTGCCTTTGCTATTCATTATGATTCTTCTGCTTGTATCACAGACTAGTTCTGCTGGTTTCAATCCCTTCCTTGAAACCCACTGGGTCCTATTGCTCTTAGTATGAAACCCAAGTTCCCAACTCTGGTCAACAGAACAATAACCCCCCAAAATATTTACATTCTAATCCCTGGAACCCAACTGTACAGAAAAGAAGCTTTGCGGGTAAGGTTAAATGAAGGATCTTGTGTTAGGGTGATTATCCTGGAGTATCTCGGTGCACCCAATAAATCATAAGAATCCTTATCAAAGGGAGGCGGGAAGGTCAGAGTGAGAGAGAAGATGTGATAGTAAGTGGAGAAGGGAGTGATGCGGGGCCAGGAGCCAAGGAAGGCGGGTGGCTTCTAGAAGCTGGAAAAGATGAGGAGACAGATTCCCTGCTAGAGCAGAGCAGCAGAATGCTTCTCGAGAGCATTTCTGGGTAGGCACCAAGGCTCCCACATCACACTCTTCCATGTCAGAGAATTACAGTCTTCTGAAAATTATCAGCCACAATGAAGATAGGCATCAGCTACAGTGTTTATTAAGTACCATCTTTGTGCAAAGCCTTCTGCTTTTGTGCATAATTGCAGTGGGGTGATAGTAGAGAATAGTGGCCCCCCCAAAGATATGTTCAAGTTTTCACCCCTAGAACCTGTGAACTGAACTTATCTTGAGAAAAGGTCTTTGCAGATATAGTAAGGCTCTCAAAATGAGATCATCCTGGTTTAACTCTAGTGACAGATGTCCTTCCAAGAGAAAGGTCAAGGGAGATTTGAGACATAGAAACTCACCGAGCAAAGCCATGTGAAGAGGAAGGCAGAGATTGGTGTGATGCTGCCATAAGCCAAGGAACACTTGCAGCCACCGGAGGTTGGAAGAGGCAAGAAAGGATGCTCTTCCAGAATCTTCAGAGGGAGCATGGCCCTGCCAAGACTTGCAGAGGAAGTTTGGACTTCTGACTTCCCAAACTGTAAGAGAATAAATTTCTTTTATTTTTAAGCCCAGTTCATGGTCATTCATTACGGTAGCCACAGAAGGTAATACAACAGTCTTTGTGAGCTTCTCTATTAGGCTGCAAGCCATTAAGATCCTGTTTGCCTATCACGGTGCAGACAAAAGCCACCTTACCATCTGCTCCCTCCCATCTCTTCCCATCCCTTCTGCTTGCGATTCCTGTCTTGCCTTGCCCACACATTAAAGACCCATTAGCACATACTTCTCTAGGTGACTAAGCTTTCAGTACTCACCGTACAACCAGCATGAAGATTGAAAATGTTTGGCAACCATGGATGGTTGTCGACTGGTAGATGGTTGCCAAGGTGCCAACTGGTCAGAACAGTCACCAGCTGCAATGATGGAGCAAAATCCAGGAGGCCCCTGCCATGCCAGGCATTATTCCTTTACGCGTGGGAGTGTGCCTACCAGATAGTGGCAAGAGTTCTGGTGTTAATTCTTTTTTTTTTTAACTGAAGTATGGTTTCTTTACAATGCTGTGTTAGTTTCTGCTGTGCAGCAAAGTGAATCAGTTGTTCGTATACATATACCCCCCTCCCCCACCCCTTTTAAAAGATGTCCTTCCCATTTAGGTCATCACAGAGCACTGAGTAGAGCTCCTTGCTGGTGCTAATTCTTCAGCTCAGTTCAGTCACTCAGTCGTGTCCGACTCTTTGCAATCCCATGAACCGCAGCACGCCAGGCCTCCCTGTCCATCACCAACTCCCAGAGTCCACCCAAACTCATGTTCATCAAGTCGATGATGCCATCCAGCCATCTCATCCTCTGTTGTCCCCTTCTCTTCCTGCCCCCAATCCCTCCCAGCATCAGGGTCTTTTCAAATGAGTCAGCTCTTCACATCAGGTGGCCAAAGTATTGGAGTTTCAGCTTCAGCATCAGTTCTTCCAGTGAACACCCAGGATTGATCTCCTTTAGGATGGACTGGTTGGATCTCTTTGCAGTCCAAGGGACTTTCAAGAGTCTTCTCCAACAGCACTGTTCAAAAGCATCAATTCTTCGGTGCTCAGCTTTCTTTATAATCATGTTCCAAAATCAGTGCTATGCAGACTATCTCTTTGAGATCTTACCACAGTTCCATGGGCAAGGAAACTGAGGCTTAAAGGGCTTCCATGGTGTGCCCGAGACCACGCAGGGAGCAAACCAGTGACAGAGTAAGGTCTGAAGACAGACCGCCTGACTCTGTGCTCTACTGGGAGCTGTGTGAGCAAAGGCCTGCAGAGAGTTGTTTTTCTATGGAGTAGGGAGGACATAGGAAGATGTATCCTTGGTCTGAGGACACCTCGGAAAAGTGAATTTTCAACTTCAGAAAATGATGTCAGAGGGGATACCAGCTGATTCCGTCATTTGGTCCTGACTGGAACTGCAGGCCCAGGAATGCATCAGCCCTGGGGGAGAGGGGGCAGGAATGTGGGGCTCTCACCCGTCCCCTGCCCCACACCAGAGAGAGGTGAGCTCCGTCCTCCTGGCACTGGTCAGTGCCGAGGACTCAGGGTGTGCAGAGGCCGAGGGACGTCTGGGCGAGCCAGGACTCCAGAGGTGGGACCCTGGGAAGTTTTCCTGAGCTCTGAGGCGTCCCCACACTTGCTGTTCTTTCCCCGTCTGCTCCCTTGAACCAGTCCTCCGTGAAGCTTTGACTTGGGAAGGACGCGTGTGCTTCTGTGAGCGAGGAGCAGAGACCCGGTGAAACAAGCAGATGCGGATCCTCCGCCGCCTCGATGGAGCCAAATGGAGCCAGAGATGGAACACGCGGGGCGGGCTGGANCTGAGTAGAGCTCCTTGCTGGTGCTAATTCTTCAGCTCAGTTCAGTCACTCAGTCGTGTCCGACTCTTTGCAATCCCATGAACCGCAGCACGCCAGGCCTCCCTGTCCATCACCAACTCCCAGAGTCCACCCAAACTCATGTTCATCAAGTCGATGATGCCATCCAGCCATCTCATCCTCTGTTGTCCCCTTCTCTTCCTGCCCCCAATCCCTCCCAGCATCAGGGTCTTTTCAAATGAGTCAGCTCTTCACATCAGGTGGCCAAAGTATTGGAGTTTCAGCTTCAGCATCAGTTCTTCCAGTGAACACCCAGGATTGATCTCCTTTAGGATGGACTGGTTGGATCTCTTTGCAGTCCAAGGGACTTTCAAGAGTCTTCTCCAACAGCACTGTTCAAAAGCATCAATTCTTCGGTGCTCAGCTTTCTTTATAATCATGTTCCAAAATCAGTGCTATGCAGACTATCTCTTTGAGATCTTACCACAGTTCCATGAGCAAGGAAACTGAGGCTTAAAGGGCTTCCATGGTGTGCCCGAGACCACGCAGGGAGCAAACCAGTGACAGAGTAAGGTCTGAAGACAGACCGCCTGACTCTGTGCTCTACTGGGAGCTGTGTGAGCAAAGGCCTGCAGAGAGTTGTTTTTCTATGGAGTAGGGAGGACATAGGAAGATGTATCCTTGGTCTGAGGACACCTCGGAAAAGTGAATTTTCAACTTCAGAAAATGATGTCAGAGGGGATACCAGCTGATTCCGTCATTTGGTCCTGACTGGAACTGCAGGCCCAGGAATGCATCAGCCCTGGGGGAGAGGGGGCAGGAATGTGGGGCTCTCACCCGTCCCCTGCCCCACACCAGAGAGAGGTGAGCTCCGTCCTCCTGGCACTGGTCAGTGCCGAGGACTCAGGGTGTGCAGAGGCCGAGGGACGTCTGGGGGAGCCAGGACTCCAGAGGTGGGACCCTGGGAAGTTTTCCTGAGCTCTGAGGCGTCCCCACACTTGCTGTTCTTTCCCCGTCTGCTCCCTTGAACCAGTCCTCCGTGAAGCTTTGACTTGGGAAGGACGCGTGTGCTTCTGTGAGCGAGGAGCAGAGACCCGGTGAAACAAGCAGATGCGGATCCTCCGCCGCCTCGATGGAGCCAAATGGAGCCAGAGATGGAACACGCGGGGCGGGCTGGAAAGAAGAAAGGGCCGGTGTGCAGGAGAGACGGAAGGAGAGTCCCGGAGGCCGCCCTCAGCCTCAGCAGGGGCCCTGGGCTCTGCCTCTGAACGCCCTGTGCTCGCCAGACGGGTAGGTGGAAGGCAAAGTGAGGGGGACCTCATCAAAGCAAGGGCATCGAGCAGTGGGTGACCTCCCTCCCGCCCCCTTAGCGGCAGGTACTACATATGTAGGTGCACTTGACAGGAGCTGTGAAATAAATCTAGTCCCAAGTGATTCAGTATTCTATTACATTAGTTAGTCGTTGGCGGACGTGTCATACCACATACAAAACTGAGCTATTTCAGTGCCTGTACTTATGAGTCATTTTACCCACTTTCTGTGTATATTTTCCTTCACTGTTCTAGAATTGCCTTCTTTCATTTCATGTTTACAGGTGAGGATTATGCTCTTACCTTCACCTACATTCTTTTCTTGCTGTGAGATCAAAATACCACCACCAACAAAAAAGGCAGATATGGCTTTCTTTGATAGTTCATGGGGAGTTATAAAACCAACCTTGACACTAGGGCTTCAACTTAGATCTGAAGTTACCCAAAAGTTAATATAAATGCCCTTCTGAGATCTGCAGTAAGCAAAAGTGTATATCAAGATAAGCTTGCATTTGAAGGGCCTATCAAGTCATGTGCCCATCTTGCAAACTGCTAAGTCTTAAAAATTTTTTTTTACATTTAATGGATCAGCCTTTATCCATCATTACCACAGAAGACTAGAAAATTCTTCTTTTAATGTCTTAGTATTTGTCAACACCAAGTAGAGAGGAAAAAAGAAAATATGGTGACCCAAGAGAAGATGGGTTTGTATGACAAAGAAGACCACAAACCATGTATTTCATTCACTCTATAATCTCTGGAAGTTCTCCCTTGATAATTTTTACGTTATTACATCATCCTATCTTGGAGGCTTCTCCAGTTGCACAAATGTGGTAAGAGGACAGGTGAATTAGAAATATGAATGAAAGGGAGAATATGACTCCATAGATTTAAAAATGTTTCTCCGTTTCCCTTTTATATGTTACCTTGAAGCCTCTAGATTGATTCAGTCACACTGTTTGGAGCTGCATAGCACATACTTGGGCTTCCCCATTCAAACCACAAGGCAAGAAGTTAGAAGCCTCTGACTCCACAGGAGTTTTTCTGTCTGCCTGCTCTCCATTTAGGGGTGGCCAGACCTCGGATGAGGTTTTCACAAGATACCAAGGTTTCTTCTCAGTGGCGTCCAACCCGATTGAGAAAAGCTTGGAGTATAGAGAGCTGCCCATGGTCATTTGTCTCGGCAGATGCCAACCAGTCAACACTTGAGGAATAACACTTCTCAGCAACTAGAAACCTGGAGTGTTCCCAATTGTGAAAATGTTTTCTGGATGCTGTAGATGGTGATTTTGCTCAACCGCCAGCTGGATTGTTCTTTTTATGGTGATTATGCTCTATACATTTTGAGTTCAGTTTAACTATATTTTGAAGTAAAAAATGTGTGTATTTTTCACTCGAGGTGGCTGGGTCATTGTGTTGGTATTATTAATTAGGAGTCTTTTGGTTGAAAGCAACAGAAAACCCAGCTTCACTGACCTAGCCAATGAAGGGAATTCATTAACTCACCTAAAGAGGCCAGAGGTGGTTCAGGCTGTACATAAGGCTTGTCAGTATCAAGGTCTCATTTCTTTTCCTCTCTCTGTCTGGCTTCCACTATGTGATCTGCATCCTAGGGAGACTTCTTTCATGGTCCTATGATAGATACCAAAAGTCCTGAGGTTATGTGATTCCTTGTTCATGTTCCCAGGAGAAAGTACATCACTTTTTTCAATTATCAAATAAAATTCCTGGGCTTCATTCTTTTGTTGTTGTTCAGTCACTAAGTCTTGTCTGACTCTTGGCAACTCCATGGACTGTAGCATGCCAGTCCATCCCTGTCCTTCACTATCTTCCAGAGTTTGCTTAAACTCATGTCCATTGGGTTGGTGATACCATCCAACCATCTCATCCTCTGTTGCCCACTTCTTCTGCCCTCAGTCTTTCCCAATATCAGGGTCTTTTCCAAAGAGTCGGCTCTCTGCATCAGTTAGCCAAAGTATTGGAGCTATAGCTTTAATATCAGTCCTTCCAATGAATATTCAAGGTTCATTTTCTTTAGGACTGACTGGTTTGATCTCCTTGTTGTCCAAGGGACTCTCAAGAATCTTCTCCAGAACCACAGTTTGAAAGCATCAGTTCTTCAGTGCTCAACTTTCTTTAGCATCCAACTCTTACATCCACACGTGGAAAAACTATGGAAAATGAAAGTGTTAGTTGCACAGTCCTGTCTGATTCTTTGTGACCCCTTAGACTGTAGCCTGCCAGGCTGTTTTGTCCACGGAATTCTCCAGGCAAGGAAACTAGAGTGGGTTACACAAGGATACTAGAGTGGGTTGCCATTTCCTTCTTCAGGGGATCTTCCCAACCCAGGGATTGAACCTGGGTCTCCCGCATTGCGGGCAGATTCTTTACCATCTGATCCACCAGGGAAGCTTTGACTACATGCACCTTTGTTGACAAAGTGATGTCTCTCCTTTTTAACACACTGCTGTCTAGGTTTGTCATAGCTTTCCTTCCAAGAAACAAGTGTCTTTTAATTTCATGGCTGCAGTCACTCTGCAGTGATTTTGGAGCCCAAGAAAATAAAATCTTTTATTGTTTCCACTGTTTCCCCATCTGTATGCAGGTCAAGAAGCAATAGTTAGAACTGGATGTAGAACAATGGATTGGTTCCAAATTGGGAAAGGAGTGTGTTAAGGCTGTATATTGTCACCCTGATTATTTAACTTACATGCAGAGTACATCATGCAAAATGCTGGACTGGGTAAATCACAAGCTGGAATCAAGATTGCCAGGAGAAATATCAATAACCTTAGATATGCAGATGTCACTGTGCTAATGGCAGAAAGCAAAGAGGAACTAAAAGAGTCTCCTGATGAAGGTGAAAGAGGAGAGTGCAAGTTCANGTTATCATGCCATATAAACAAATCTAGTGTCTTCCTCACATTGTAATATATAGCTGCCATCCATGGCGTACCAAAAGAGTCAGACATGACTTAGCAACTAAACAACAACAACACACTCTCCTGCTTATCACCCTTCAGTTCAAGCCCTTCTGGTTCAGGTAAGAACTCTATGGCCTTTGTCTACCTCACTAAGCTTGATATATCTGCTTCTCCCTGAACTATACTGGGCTTCCCAGGTGGTACTAGTGGTAAAGAACCTGTCTGCCAATGCAGGAGACTCGAGAGACAGGTGCTATCCCTGGGTTGGGAAGATCCCCTGGAGGAGGAAATGGCAACCTGCTCAAGTATTCTTGCCTGGGAAATCCCATAGACAGAGGAGCCTGGCAGGCTACCGTCCTTGGGGTTGCAAAGAGTCGGACATGACTGAGCACACACACGCATTTGCCACACTGATCTTTTTTCTAGCTCTTTGAAGAGCTATCTCTTTCTCATCCTTCAATGCAATTGTCATGTCCTTAGCAAGCCTGAATGAATCATCCTTTCTGAAATAGCCAATTATTTTCCATTAAAAACTCTGTGATGGTTCCAAAATTTTTATAGAAGATTAGTTTAGGGGCACGAATCTGGTTGAGAGTATGTGATGGTGAGAGGAGTTGGTGATGGCTTTCATCTAAGAAACTTGTCTTAAAGATGTATTTGTACTGTGACTTACATAATATTAAGATGCTACCAATTGTCCTTTGCAAGCAAGAGTAATGGTGGTGGGGTTAATGAATATTATGAGGTTAAAGTATCCCCCACTGGGTTTCCCTCGTGGTTCAGTGGTAAAGAATGTCTGCCAATGGAGGAGACATGGGTTCAATCCCTAGGTTGGGAAGATCCCTTGGAGGAGGAAATGGTAACCCAATCCAGTATTCCTGCCTTAGAAATCCCATGGACAGAGGAACCTGGCGGGCTACAGTTCACAGGGTTGCAAAAGAGTCAGACACAACTTGGTGACTTAACAACAACTACAACACCGTAAATAGTCCTGGGTGATGTCATGGTACTTCCCATGCGTATTTCTTTTATTGCATTCTATCACTGTCTGCAATTATCATGTTTATTACCTGTCTTTTCTCCCCTTGCTGGAATGTACATGGTCCTTGTTTGTCTTCCCTATATACCCTATGCCATTTTCCACTCTAAGAACAATTCCTCTCTTATAGCAATCAAGAGTAGTTTTTGAGTAAATGAGTGAATTACCATTTAAATAAATAAGGCTAATTCACTTCCCACCTGGACCATTTCCTCAAGTGGAAGATGTCTGTGGATTATTTTGGTCTTCAAATCCGTGATGATGTACATATTTGTATTTCTATACATAGACTTGTCTTCCCACGTAGCTCAGTTGGTAAAGCATCTGACTGCAATGCAGGAGACCTGGGTTCACTTCCTGGGTAGAGAAGTTCCCCAGGAGAAGGAAATGGCAGCCCATCCAAGTATTGTTGCCTGGAGAATCTCATGGACAGAGGAGCCTGGAAGGCTACCGTTCATGGGATCGCAAGAGTCAGATACGACTTAGCACTATCTTACACATAGACACAGGTGGCGCTAGTGGTAAAGAACCTGCCTACCCAGGCAGGAGACTTAAGAGATGTGGGTTCTCTCCCTAGGTTGGGAAGATCCCTTGGAGGAGGGCATGGCAACCCACTCCAGTATTCTTGCCTGGAGAATCCCATGGGCAGAGAAGCCTGGTGAGATACAATCCATGGGGTCACAAAGAGTCAGACATGACTGTAGTGANTAGGTTGGGAAGATCCCTTGGAGGAGGGCATGGCAACCCACTCCAGTATTCTTGCCTGGAGAATCCCATGGGCAGAGAAGCCTGGTGAGATACAATCCATGGGGTCACAAAGAGTCAGACATGACTGTAGTGATTAAGCATGCATGTGTACATAGACAGTACTCCATTTCTGGGAAAGGAGACTGTATCAGGATCCTCTTACAGAAAAGTAGAGGCTGGGAGAAAAGAAAATGATATGCTGGAGATGCTATGGAGGAAAAGTAAGTGGGAAAAAGTTCAGCACTTGGAGGAAGTGAGAAGGTACTGCGTAATGGGATGAGGCCATTCATAACTTTGCATTATCACCAAAAATCTCTGCAGTGTTTTCCAGATCAAAACATCCTTTCCAACCCTTAGGAGTTTTGACCTCTGCACCAAGTCCTGCTGTGAGCCTGTATCTCTCGCTCTGTTCCCTGCTCCTTGGCTGCCTTGGCACTCAGTTTTACCTCCTTATGCGTGAGTCATAACGAAACGGGCACTGATTGTGTGTGCTGAGGCCCAGCTGCAGTGGAGCAAGGCAACTGCCCTGCAAGGAGTTTGGACCTTTCCTCTTGGTCCAGCCACCTTGCCTCTCTTCCAGAACCTGTTCTGTCTGTCCTACCTGTCTTGGTGCCTACCAGGCCTGGTGGCTGGACTTTAGCTAAGAATAAAGAAACCCGTGCGTGGCGTGGGCAGTAGAGGCTGCGGAAGAGTGTTGGGGGCGACTTCACAGTCAGAGGGAGACCAGGTGAGAATCACAGTCTGGTGATTGCAGCTGAATGACCACTTGTCACATAAGATGTATGCTGCTTGTGAACTTTCCTTGTTTGTTCTCAGTTGTAAGTGTACAGAGCGGCACAAATATGGAGGAGGTCTCTTTGCATGTATTGGCCAGGGATCTGTGAATCAGTCACATCAAGGTTTAATATACTACTTCCTGCCTTTTCATGTAAGTGGTAAAATTTTGACTTTGTTAATAATTTCAATAAGAACAACTTGGAAATTCCCTCTTGTCCTCGGTGCTCTCACTGCCAAGGGCCAGGGTTCCATCCCTGGTTGGGGAACTAAAATCCAGCAAGCCAGGTGGTAAGGTCCTCCCCCAAAAAGGGAAAACATTTACTGCTACAACTATTAACACTACATTCACAGTGTACTGAGCACCTGTTATTTGCTAAGTGCTTTACTCACATTACCCCTAATCTTTATAGTTCTAGGGAGCAGGGATTATTGTTCACATTTTACAAACTTTGCTAATAAGAAAATAGAGGTGCAGAACAGTTAAACCATTTACACAAGGTTATTTAGTTAATATGTTGCAGTTTCAAAATCTGAACCCAGGTCTATCTAGCTCCAAATTGTAAAAGTTTTANTTAGAAAATAGAATGGCCATTTTTTTCAGGTTTGTCTGATATTTTTCCCCGAGTCTAGGAAAACAGTCTCCTGTTATCTGAGCTGCCTGAAGCTATACTGGAGAGAAATGATTTCTCCTTTTTTTCTGCCTTTCAGATCTCACATATGGGTCTCCAATGGCAGATTTCAACCTGGAACCATTCAGGGAAAAGTCCTTGGGGAAAACTAGAGTTCTGGGTTCTCTCCCCGTCTGCAGAGCAGAGTGTAGAAAGGAGTGGCAACGTTGCTAAAATGAACAACCGCTGACCTGTCCTGTTAGGACCCAGGGACAGAAGGAAAACAAGACAGTGAGCGCCCTGCCTTCAGGAGCTTACAGTTCCCAGACAGACCCCCAGGTACTGAGAGGAAAGCACGCAGGGCCCTCTCTCAGGGCTCAGAGGCCTGAGAGAAAATAGAGGGCCGCAGCTCTGTGAAGGGTAGGGTGGGGCTGTCTAGGTAGAGAAATGTTCGCTGGAAAGACTGAGGCTGAAGCTGAAACTCCAATACTTTGGCCACCTGATGCGAAGAGCTGACTCATTTGAAAAGGCCTTGATGCCGGGAAAGATTGAAGGCAGAAAGGGAAGGGGACGACAGATTATGAGATGGCTGGATGGCATCACCAACTCAATGGACATGAATTTGAGCAAACTCAGGCAGTTGGTGATGGACAGGGAGGCCTGGAGTGCTGCAGTCCATGGGGTTGCAAAGAGTCGGACATGATTGAGTGACTGAACTGAACTGAGACTGAACTGAGGTAGAGAAATGGCTGAGGCAGTGGACCCCACAGAACAAGATATATTTTCAAAACAACAGAAGGTCAACATCACTGGAATTTGGTGTAGTGGGGCATCGTTTTAAGACAGACAGACTAGTATAGGCTTGGTTGTGCTAGGCCTTCTAGGACCTGGTGATGAGCTGGCATTTTGTCCTAAGGGAAAGAGAAATGTTATACCCCAAAGGCACCTTTGGGCAAATTAGAAGAGGTATCCACTTCTCAAGACATTTTCATCTTGTTGAAAACCTGCGGTAAAATACTTTTATTAGAAGACACTTTACTGACAGCTGCCGGAGGATATAGGTGATGAATATAAAATTTACACTGCCTCAGAGGGAAAGGTGCTCTTCCACAAGGCTGTTCCACTACTACAACCTGTACCCAGTACAAGGCCGCCTGGGCGGGGCTTGATACAGCCTGTATGGACTCTGCCGGGGGACACAAAGAGAGGGGAAGAGATCAGATAAAGTGTTTCGGAAGCAGATCCTACAATATTTTGGAGGCAAAAGGATTGGTTAGAGAAGATGGGAAAGGTGATGGTGTAGTGACGACTCATCAGGTTTGCGGGTGGCGGTGCCATTACTGAAATGGGTACCACTGGGAAAAGACCAGCAGGAACAAAGAAATCCAGTAGTGGGCTTCCCGGGTGGCTCAGTGGTAAAGAACCCACCTGCCAACGCAGGGGACAAGGGTTTAATCCCCGGTGTGGGAGGATCCCACACGCTGCGGAGAAACGAGGCCCCGCGTGCCACAACTACCGAGCCCACACGCTGCGACTACGGAAGCCCATGCGCCTGGCGCCCGTGCTCCACAAGAGAAGGCCCCGCAGTGAGAAGCCCGTGCGCCGCAGCGAAGGGTAGCCCCTGCTCGCTGCAGCCAGAGGAGAGCCCTCACGGCAGTGAAGACCCGGTGCAGCCAAAACATTTTTAAAAAGTAAAAACGAAAGAAGTGAAAGTGAAAGTCGCTCAGTCGTGTCCGACTCTCTGCGAACCCATGAACTATACAGTCCATGGAATTCTCCAGGCCAGAATACTGGCGTGGGTAGCCTTTCCCTTCTCCAGGGGATCTTCCCAACCCAGGGATCAAACCCTGGTCTCCCGCATTGCAGGTGGATTCTTTACCATCTGAGCCACCAGGGAAGTCCTGTT
>SJYV01023027.1:255453-267984 GCA_006410875.1 Neotragus pygmaeus
GAAAAAAAAAAAAAAAGGCACCGCACGATTTGCCCTGATAGAAGGGCTGGCTCTGACGCCTTACTTATTTGGAGTCTTTTAAAGTCGTATGCCAAAGTTTTTCTTGAACATATTTGTTGGGAGGCCGGCAGCTTGCTGTTCATGCGGCTTGAATACCCCGTGCGCTCTTACTACGTTGTAATAGTAACTTGCGAGTGTGCGGTGAAAAGAACCGAGTAGTGTGAAGGCTACAGATAACCAAGCCCTTCTCTGTAATTCATAGACTCAAGGTTTGTTGTTTTTGTAGTGCGTTACTGAAGAAATTCAGCAAAGAAAGCCAGGACCGTTCACTGAGAGAAAGGCGTGTGTTGTTCCCTTAAGAATAAGGTGAAGTGACCTTGACATTGTGAAGCTTTCCCCCTCCGTTTGATTGTGTAAAGGTGCACGCCTACCGTGTTCTGAGCATTTACATTTTTCTGTACTCTGGTAGCTAATGGGGTCCTCGGGTTAATTCAGTATTAACGACGGCTTCTGTTTTTAATCTCTTCGGGTCCTCACAGCATTGGAGGTGAATGGTATTAAGTTACGTATTTGGAACGCACATGTAATCGCCTCAAAAAATAAAACTGGTGCACTGACCAAGGCATCAAAAAAAGATTCAGCTTGAATCAGCCCAGTAAATGAATGTCAATTACTAGTTTTAATAAAGGCATCTGGGCTTCCAAATTTCTGTTAATTGTATTGAGAGCATTCTTAATCACAAACAAGATAAATACTTCAACACGTCTTGGAGAATTTCTCTTCTTAATCTGTAGGTAAAAATAGAACTGCTCAGATTTGATTGCTAATATTCTTAGTTTTTGTTTTGTTTTTTTCATTGTCAGGTGAGTGCCATTATACATAGGTGTTTTTCTGGATGAAAAGTTACACAGAATTGAGGTGATTTAACTAATGTCACAAATCTAGCGGACAGCTTGGTATTTAACTGAGGTCTTATAACTGAAGCCTTCTCATTTTCGTAACTTTGCAGGATCCTTAACTCATTCCCGTGGAGCAGTTTCTGTCCATTTTGTTTTCTCTGTCCTAGCTTCTGTTTCTGATTTTAATTTAGTTCTTAGTGAGTGTGTGTGTGTGTTTCCTAGAAATTTCCCTCATTTCCAAGGTTTTATGTACTGAGATTTTTCCTCTTAAAAATACTCAGCCTATGCTCTTTAAAACTTTTTTGCACAGTTCTCCTTATCCCACCCCCTTTTCTCCCCAAGAATAAGTCACTTATCTATCCAGATGCATCCCAGTAAATATTACATTTTTCTGCCATGGCACTTCCTCAACAGCAAGCGTTACATGAGCTCTGACTTGCCTCTTCATCCTCAGTGCTGAGAACATGATGCTCAGAAAAGGCTTGAATGGATGAATACACATACACTTTTTGTAAATATACTTCGTGAATTTCTTGTTAAGGTGCACTTTTCCAAGAGTGAAAGTAGTTAGGTCTTTTCTAATTGCCCCCCCCCCCCTTTTTGAGATTTTATTTTAGTAACTCAACTAATTTTGGACTGGGGGTATAGAACTTGAATGTTTATGAGATTTCCAAGTAGATAATGTACTGAAGTGTAATCAAAGAAGCAGCAGCAGTGGATCAGCAAAAAGATAGTAATCATACTTTTAAAGTGCAACTATATTTAGTGTTTGCACTGGATAGAAATAGTTAATGCCTTAAAATTTTGAAGATAATGTTTATACATTTAAGTTATTTGATAGAACACCCTAATTTCTCTTGTCACTTATTGTTTTGCTAGAATTGTCTTACAATTTTGTTTTAGAACATCTTGCTTTTTGGAAACATTGCTTTTCTGTTTATGAATTTATCTTTGGAAACCGCTTTGTACACCAGCTGCGTGCTTAATAGCAAGGTGTATGTTGGCTTAAGTGAATAAAATGTACTCCGTAGATACACTCTTCCAGTGCTGTTTTAAATTGTAAATCCTCTAGGTGGTGGTCTGTAATTCTGTAATGAAATTACTGTAAAATTTGGGGTTAACTCCTTGTTGCCATAATTTTCTCTCTAGTCAACCTGTAAATCACAAACTTTGTGCTTCACTTGGGGGTGGGAGGCGAGGGGGTCCTGGGAAGAGAACAGAAGGCATTCAAGTAGTTGCTGTGAGTGCTAGAGAAAGCAAGTTACATGTAGGGTGGATTGGAACTAAATCAAATCTCAATTCTAGCTGGGCTCCATTCTAGCTTGTGACTCTTGTATCTTGAACAGGTCACTTCATTTCTTTAACCTTCATTGAACTTATTTGTAAAATGGACACAGAAACACTTGCCTCCCACTGTTTAAAGATGTTTGTGGAAGTGCTTGGTGCAGGATGTTCAGTAGGTTAATCAGCAAATGAGCACAGTGGCAGTGAGTTATAGGGAAGGAGCCTTTAGAAATACCTAGTTCAGTTCTCAACTTTGGCTGCACATTAGAATTCCCCGAGTAGCTTCTTAAAAATACTTGATGCCCGAACCCCACCCTTCAACAAATTAATTACAATTACTGGCTTTGGATCAAAGTATAGGTAGCTTTGCCAGGTTTTTTTTTTTTTTGGTCTCTTTGTTTTAATGTGCAGTCAGGGTTGAGAACCATTCATTTAATTCAATCTCTCATCTCCTTATTCTGTTCATTTTGTGGTTGAATAAAGTGCAGATAGAGGTTAAGTACCAGCCACAATTCCTGTCAGGTTAGAAAGNGGTTTTTTTTTTTTTTGGTCTCTTTGTTTTAATGTGCAGTCAGGGTTGAGAACCATTCATTTAATTCAATCTCTCATCTCCTTATTCTGTTCATTTTGTGGTTGAATAAAGTACAGATAGAGGTTAAGTACCAGCCAAATTCCTGTCAGGTTAGAAAGAATGAATTTGGAAGAAAGTGAAGTGCACAGAGATTAAAGTAATAGTTACCTTTCTTTCAGGCCAGAAAGGCCACATTCAGAGCTACAGTTCACTAAGTCCAGAGACCTTTATCTCCGTTTTACATTAATGACCTACGTGAATGACTGTGTTCTCTAACCTTGTCATCATTTAGACCTCAGGTCTCAAACTGTGACCAGAGATTGTCATTCCAGAGCTTAAGTATTTTTCCATCCTATCCAGTGAACCAACTTTTTGTCCTCATGGTCACCTGCAATCCTTCCCAGGCTGTTAGTTTTCTTCCTTTTTCCCAATCTTGAATTCTGTAGTTCATATACTATGAACCCACTAGTACCACACAATCCTTCTCTCCTTGACCTTATGTTACTGGTCAATTTTCAACTTGTAAATATCACCTTTTACTTTTTCTTTTGTCCCTGCCTAGCACCCCCGAAAAAAGCACATCTATCAAGACTGTTAAATATTTGTTTTCCAGCTGCCTGTGTGTTAGTTCATTTCTACTTTTTTTTCATCCCAAAGTTGACTCATTTTCTTTATTGCCTTTGCACTCGTAACTCAGGTTGCTAAACCCAGTCTTGAAACACTTGATTCTTAACAGATGACCTTACTTCCTTCTATGGATTTTATGATGTGAATTTTCTGTTTTCTTCTTTGCATCAACTCTTTCATCGTTTTTTCTTTACATTTCCATTTAATTCTTTATACTTGTTTTGTTTAAACAGTAGTTGAAGAAAAAAAATTTCTTGTATTCTTCTTCTGCATTGGCAGGTGGATTCTTTACCTACTGAGCCACGTGGGAAGTCCCTAATTATACCCATAATTTTGTGTTCATTTTTCTAAATATTCTTTGTATTTTGTTAATTTAAAACCCATTTCTTTGTTTATGAAAATATGTTCAATATAAAATAATTAGGCAGTATCAAAATATTTCACCCTAGTATCAATATTTAGAGATAACCGGTAGTACTGAATTTTTGGTGGGTGTCTTTCCAGACTTTAAAGAAAAAGAGTTATATTGTATGTGCTGTTCAGAAGCTTTTATTTCATAAACTGCCATATATAACAATTTTCCACGTTAAATATTAATCTGTGTTCTCTGAAGAGGTATCTAAAAATCCATTGTATGGATTTGCCATAATTTTTTTTGTTGAACGTTTAGGTTGTTTCTGACTTTTCAGCATTATAGACAAAGCTAGAGTGAATATCTTCATGTGAACAATTTTGTACACTGGTCTAATTATTTTTTGCATATATTCTTGGAAGTAGAATGGTGGAAACTTTCAAAAGTGCTTACATTGCCAACAATGGCATTTTGAAAAGCTATTCCAGTATACTCTCAAGTCTGTGCATGCTCATTTTCTCCACATCTTAGGTGAATAATACGTCATTTAAATTTTTATTTCATTGATTAGCACTGAGAGTCAGTGTTTTCATTTACTGGTTGTTTTCATTTGTTCCCTGATAGCTCATTTGGTAAAGAATCTGCCTGCAATGCAAGGAGACCTGGGTTCAGTCCCTAAGTTGGGAAGATCCCCTGGAGAAGGGAAAGACCACCCACTCCAGTATTCTGGCCTGGAGAATTCCATGCTCTCTGTAGTCCATGGGGTCCCAAAAAGTTGGACATGACTGAGTGACTTTCACTTTTCACTTCATTTGTTCCTTTGGAAATTGATTTCATTTGTATCTACCCATTTTTCGGAGGAAAGTTTTCCTTTTATCTCATTGATTTATGGGAGCCCTTTTTGTATTAAAAATGTGATCTTTTGCCACATTGTGCAACAGTTTTTCTTTAACTTTAATTCTTCCCTCCCTCAGTGTTGAAGTTTAAAATGTTTAAATTTTAAAATGTAGTAAAATGTTTTCTTTTATGATATTTGGCTTTTAAAAAAAAATTGGCTACATCAAGTCTCAATTGCAGTATGCAGGGAACTTCGTTGTGGCGGCGCAGGCCGTAGTTACAGTGGCCAGGCTTTGTTGCTCCATGCAGTATCTTAGTTTGGATTCTTAGCCACTGGACCGCCAGGGAATTCCTTATATTTGGTTTTTTAAATGTTATATTTAGCCGTTCCTTTCTAGGGCTAGAAATTTAGGTTCTGTTTATCGCTGTTAGAGTTGATGCCACCGGGAAGACTTTTATTTTACACCCCCTACTACCACCCCCAAGAGTTTTATTTTTCAGGATAAACTTCTGTGGTTAAAAATTCCAGGGTCAAAAACTCTGCTTTCTGAAACATTACTATATCTTACCTTTAGTCCTTGATTTTTTCCCCCACGTTTCCTAGTGCTTATTGTGGCCTTTCAGGACAACGAGTTTATTTAGTCTCTGAAACTTGTAGGACATGTGAGAGCACGTTGAAAAGGTGCTTTGTGCTTTCTTGTCTCCTCCTCTCTTCTCCTTGCTTCTCCTGCTTTTTAAAGTAGGCATCCCCCAAGGTTAGTCCCCTGTCCTCTCCTCCTCTTCACAGCAGCAAGAGTCATCTCTTCACAGATGACTCTTAAATGCCTTTATGTCCTGGAGCTTCCTGCTTTTCTTGGTGTTTCTGTTGTTTGATAGATGTTTGTCTGATGGATACCCTGAAGGTACTTCAAGATAAGTATGTCCCAGAATGATTTCTTCTCCCTCCTGGAACAAAGCTAGCATCTGATCTGCCCAAAGGCTTATGCTTAAACCTTTGAAGTTATCTTATATTCAGTTTCAAACACATTCACTTGGTAACTAAAGCCTTTCTGCCTTACCTCAGTAATCTCTCTTACTTCCATCTTCCCCTTTTTATTTCTGGTGTCAAATTTGTGGCTTAGACTTGTTACCTTGCGTTAAGAGAATATTGTAATATATCCTTTTTTTTTTTTTTTTTTTGCCTTCAGTATTGCTTCTTTGGTAGTCTCATCATGTGTTCTGCCTCTGTGTACTTACTAATATTTTCCTAGTTAAAAACCTTCGTCTTCCCATTGCCTATATAGTAAAGTCTAAGCTGGTCAGTCTGATGCTTGGTTTCCTTTGTATTTTGGCTCTTCACTGTCTTGCCAGATTTCTACTTTACCGCTATACATTCCCCAGACCCTGCTTCCTCCAGCCTGGGGTCAGTTATTTCCTTATTGTATTTGAACACCATCATTCTCTCTCTCTCTCTCTCTCTCTCTCTCTCTCTCTCTCTCTCTCTCGTAAATAGTTTGACTTTTGCTCTAAGGCCTAGCTTGAATTTCTAGTCATTTAAGAGTTATTTCTAAATATTCCCTCTGATCAAAGTTACCTCCCAACCATAATCTTTGGCCTGAGGTTTCATCACTCTTTTTATTTTTCTAATTATAAAAAAAATTATGTTTTGGTTTGTTTTTCCTCTGCTCCTTTAGACTTTCAGTGCACAAATTTGAGGTAATCATATTCCTCCATTCATAGCACATTATACGTGTACCAAACACTTTCTTGTTTTGTTTCCTTCCTTATCAGTTTCTCCCATCATCTTCTTTCCTTTGGAAACATACCCTAATGTATAACACATGAATTACATATATCTGTGTATATAAGCTTGGTGACTACCTTTCCTCACAAAAATTGTGAGTTTGAGTACTTCAGCCTTTGTACAAAGTGATCAGTAAATTTTTTACTTGAANGTTTCCACTGTTTCCCCATCTATTTCCCATGAAGTGATGGGACCGAATGCCATGATCTTCGTTTTCTGAATGTTGAGCTTTAAGCCAACTTTTTCACTCTCTTTCACTTTCATCAAGAGGCTTTTTAGCTCCTCTTCACTTTCTGCCATAAGGGTGGTGTCATCTGCATATCTGAGGTTATTGATATTTCTCCCAGCAATCTTGAGTCCAGCTTTTGTTTCTTCCAGTCCAGCATTTCTCATGATGTACTTTTATCCTTTGCAAACATACAGATTGTTTTGCATTTGTATGCATTCAATAACAGAAACACGGAATAAGAAATTTGCTATGTTTAGATTTTTATAAAGATTGTTCTTGAAGTTATTATTTTTTACTATCCCTTTGTTCATATTGCTGTAAGTTAGTTGTAAAATGACTTAATATAGTTAAAGTAAATGAAAAGAATATTTTGGATCCAGATGGTACATTGAGATGACGGTTCTTTCTGGTGTTCTAAAGGTTAGGGCTCCCCTGTGGTTTCAGGCAGCTAAATTGGGAACCACTGTTCTGAGTAGATGTCACCTGGATAAATAAGCAGAGGAGATTAGCTAAAACATGTAAAATGTTAAGTAATGGGAAATACTCTAGGCTGGTTTTACCAGGTGCATGTTACTGACAAAAGAATTACAAACAGAGTAAAGGATTAGACCAGACAGCCCCGAAGTAGTGTTATAATACTGTATAAAAATTTAATATGATGGAACATCATGAATCAGTAGATTATTAGTACCAATAAATAATAGCTACCACATGTTGATTACTTGCTTTGAACATTATTTATACATTATCTCCTTTAATCCTCTCCTGACCTAGCTATTATTATTTCCATTTATAAGTGTGGAAACCTGAGGTCACACAGTATTTGATGATTCTAGAGCAGTTAGCATCTTTAGAATGTGAATATTTGAAAAGAAAAAAGGGTTTTTTACCTATGCCAGAATAAATTTCAGGTGTATAAAAGCATTAAATGTAAAATTCATGTCATAAAACAGAATACTAAATAGGAACACCTGATATCTGGATAAGAAAAGTTTAGGAGTCATGGGAAAAAAATCACAAAGGAAAATATATGTAAGTATAACTACTTAAGAAAAACTCCCTCTATGTCAAACACCGTAAACAAAATAGCAGAATAATATACTCGGTAAAGCACTGAGGTAAATGGGTTAATAGCCTTTATGTATAATATACAGATTAATAATTAAATATATGAACGTAGGAATACAGATTAGTAAACATATTAGAAAATGACTGGCCTCACTAGGTAGCTATAAAGTAAAACATTCAATTAAATTGAAAGTACTCTTCTTTCCTGTTTTAGGACCTTTGTTCATAGTATTAGTTCCTTTGTAAAGCTGACTCCTCATCCTTTAAGACCCAGTGTGTAGCACCACCTCAGTGAAGTCTTTCAATTATTGAATAAATGAGTTTTTTCCCTAGATCTTGGCACACTGCTGATTTCCTTCTTTGCACTTCACTTTTAGAATCACCTGTTCATTTACTTACTTACTGTATTTCTTCTCTACTAGACTCTTGAGCTCTGAGAGGAAAAGGATAATATTCGGCATTTAGGAAGTATTCAGTAAACAATTTTTGAGTGGATAAACATAATAAATAGAAGTATAAGAAATGAATAAAAAACTACATTAAAAAAAATCTACCCTGCTGAAATTTTTAAAGGAAAATATTCTATGTGAGACAAAATGGGTCGGGTACAGTCACTGTGCTGCGTGGTAAGTTGGTATTGCTTTTCAAAATGGAAATCCTGTAAAAGGCAGCCTGCACTCTGAACACTGGTGCCTTTTGACCCAGTAATTTTTCTTCTTGGAATCTATCCTGAATAAGCCTTCTCTGCCAGAATTATTCTTCCTAGCTCTTGCTGTGTTCACTGGTATTCCTGCCTAAGGAAAGCAGACAGAAGTTCGGTTGGGCCACATTTTATATTAATAGTTGCCTTCCTTTCCTGCAGATAGGCAAGGGGCTCGCTCTTTGGCTAGCGTCAGTATTCTTGTATTCTGATACCCTCATAGAACCCTTTGAGAGTTCTTACTGTTTGGGGCACCTCAGGTGGTAGACTTGAATATGGACTCTGGGAGAAGGTAGAGGTCCTGTTTCGGCCTAGGCCAAAGGGTAATGCCTTATAAATCTAGTTTATTGAGAACCTGCTTTGGGGTATCTAGCAATTATCCAGCTAAAGGTAGAATTTTGATTTCCCGTTTGATAATCTCCCATCCTCTCAGTCCCTCCCTGTTGTGCCCGGCCAACCTCCTTCTCTGTGTGTGTGGCGGAGGGGAGGAGGGGCGCATTTGTATATTCCTGGGTTTTCAAGCTCAGTGCTTCCCCTTTTCTTGTCAGAAAATATTTCAGGACTGACTGGGATAAGGGAAGGGAGGCCAAAGGTCTTAAGTTCTTTGTGCTCATTGTTTTTCAAATGTATTAATAGGTCACGGTCCACTATGGAAGTCAATCAGATGGGCTACAGCTGTCATGAAAATAAATGAAGATGCTAGAATACATCCGGAGAAGGCATTGGCAACCCACTCCAGTACTCTTGCCTGGAAAATCCCATGGACGGAGGAGCCTGGTGGGCTGCAGTCCAGGGGTTCGTGAAGAGTTAGACACAACTGTGTGACTTCACTTTCATGCATTGGAGAAGGAAATGGCAACCCACTCCAGTGTTCTTGCCTGGAGAATCCCAGGGACAGAGGAGCCTGTGCTGTCTATGGGGTCGCACAGAGTCGGACACGACTGACGCGTCTTAGCAACAGCAGCAGAATACATCCTACATAGTTGAATTATATATGTTTGTAACACTGCAATATGAAATACATTTCATATCAGTGTCACTGTCAAACTTTGAAAGCTATTTGTTCTAAACAAGTAACAGTTAATGCCCTAAACCGCACTTTCATTGCATAATTCTTAAAGAGGGGAAAAGATTTATGAACAGAGATTCAGGCCTCATACATTGCAGAATCAGAAGACTGGCCAAATAAATAATGATGACCTATCCTTTCAGGTTATTTTCTCAAATTAGTATTCTTTATCCTCAGTATGTTTAGGGTTTACTGTGAGGGTCCAGAGGCTAGCAGTGACTTTCTTAGTTCTTGTAGAGTCAGTGGAGCCTTAAGGAATAATTAGTGTGGCGTATTATATTGGTTACAGCACGGAGGAGTCAGCTTTGAGCCCCAGTTCTGTGACAGCCATGAGCATGGTGCTTAACTCCTTTATGCTCCGTTTGCTCATCTGTAGAATGGAGCTAATAGTGTATATTCTATTATAAAGTTGATCTGGGTAGGAAGTATAGTAATGCATGTGAAGTGCTCAGCTCTTGCTTGGGTTCCCAGTGAGTAGTTATTCCAGACTGTTTGCCTGAATCTGTCTCTTCATGCCTTAGATTTTCCTTCAGCTCACATTTCAGCTGATATTACTAGATGCTTCTTGGGAGAGAAAAACTTCTCTAGTTATTTCACAGGAGTTTGAGACAGTTAAAATAGGAAAATAATAAATGTGAAAACCACTGCACAAATTTTCTTGATTCTTGTTTTTTTTTCCTGTTTACCTCCTCCCCAACTAGGAGGTAAGCCTTGAAGAGTGGGGACTTTGCCTGTGTTATTTAGATTTTTTTTTCTCTATACCTAAATCAGTGCCTAACAAACACTTGTTGAGTGACTATAATGTAAATTATGAAAAGTTATCCATAATTGTACTTCCCAGAGCTAAATAACCATTGTGGATATTATAGTATATAGTTTTCTAATTTTACATACTTAACTAGTGTCTATGATTATGCACTTATATCATTTTTCATTGGGTCTAAAGATGAACAGGTTTTGCTATATTTTGTGTCTTTAAAATTGGGATGTCTTATAATCAAGAGTTTACTATGATTTAACTGGCAGCATTTTTCGTTCTCAAAGCACATAAAATGAGACTGTTATCTTAAAAATCAATTGGATCTTAGATTTGATGAAATTTGGTATATATTTGAAACAAAAAGGAGATCATTATGTTCAGCTTTCCCCACCTAAATATCTTGAACATTTTCCCATATCACTATATTTAGAGCTGTCATATTCTTAACAGATATTTAGCATATTAATTGTTCAACCAATTCCTTTTTTAAAACACTGGAGCTTTTCCTTTTTTCTGTTATAGTGCTGCATTGAATATCCTTGTACATATCTTTATGCACTTACGTCAGTTTTCTTTTAAGCACCTGGAGCTACAGTTACACATGTTTTCTGTAGTGTATGAGGGTAACTGTTTCCCTATATCCTTAATAGTACTGCTTTCCTAAGAAATTTTTAAAAATTTTGTTAATCTGCTGAATGAAAATATATCCTAATGTTTTATTTGCTTACTTAATTATAAATGGAATTGAGCCTCTTTGTCTGTTTAGTGTTTTTTTATTTCCTCTTCTGTGATGCACTTGTGTGTAGGACAGTAGACTTTTTATTGGCTGGTAGATTTGCCCTAATTAGAAAGAGAGGCCAGCACAGTTTGTAGCCATGCATTGTCATTAATTCTTGGGAATAACTTTCAGGGGCAGAGTCCACCCTTGTGGAAGGCAAGAAGGCTTTCTAAGGACCCAAGATTGGGGGAAAAATGAGATCTAGAGCTTAAATCTGTGCTCATTTAAAATTAGATTAATGTGGGTTTGCATATTGCTAAGATGTTTTTGTCAACATTTTTAAGCACTTTTACTGTGCCAGGCAATGTGAGTTTCAAAGGTAGACACTGGATGGTCTCTGCCTTTTAGTTTCCATTGCAGCCTGTGGAGAAGACAGATTTCAGTCCTTCCANTAAGATGTTCTTGTCAACATTTTTAAGCACTTTTACTGTGCCAGGCAATGTGAGTTTCAAAGGTAGACACTGGATGGTCTCTGCCTTTTAGTTTCCATTGCAGCCTGTGGAGAAGACAGATTTCAGTCCTTCCACAAGAGTGAGTCCAGCAGGTACAGAGAATATGAAGAGCACAGAGGAAGGTGTTTAGTCTAACTGAGTTTAAGGAAGACTTCCTGGAGTAGGTATGAAACCTAAACTGAGTTTTGAAGGATAATAAGAGTTAGCTGGGGGTAGTGAATAGTAAAGGATGCAGCAGCATGAGAAGATATGGGTGGTTAAAGTGGACTGCCAGTGAGAGGGTTTTCTTAGAACATAAGATTTGAGGTAAAGAGTGACTTAGGATGAGTCTAGGAAGATAACCAAGAACCAGGTAATGAAGGGCTTTAAATGCCATACTAAAGATTCTGCATTTTATAGGTTAAAGGGAATAATTTTGAGTAATGGCATGATCAGATTTGCATTTGTGAAATTATTGCCTGAAGATTGATTTAAGGGGCAAGACCTCAGGCAGTGAGATGTGTTGGGAAACCATTCTGGTAATCCAGGTGAGAGAGCTGAGGCTTTAGCTCGGTGGTAAGAGCTTAATGGAAAAATTAGTCATTTCTCTTAGTTTATATTAATATAATATTTGACCCTCTTGTTCAGAATACCTCTGAGATTAAATTTTATGGAACTGTTGGCTTATATTAATTTTCTAATTATTTGTTGTTTTATGTCTGTAAGAAGTTTATTCTTTCATAAATACGTTCTTAACTAGTATGCTACTATGTAGAGATGGTTAATAAGTGTTTTTGATGATTATAAAAATAGAGAGATATTAGCTCTTTTGGTGTGCTTAGTGATTATTTTAGAAACAGTTGAAGAACTTTGCTTTGGGGTAAAAGCAGTGATTTGTTAGATTAAATTTCAGTTCAGTTCAGTTGCTCAGTCGTGTCCGACTCTTTGCGACCCCATGAATCGCAGCACGCCAGGCCTCCCTGTCCATCACCAACTCCCGGAGTTCACTCAAACTCAACGTCCATCGAGTCGGTGATGCCATCCAGCCATCTCATCCTCTGTCATCCCCTTCTCCTCCTGCCCCCAATCCCTCCCAGCATCAGAGTCTTTTCCAATGAGTCAACTCTTTGCATGAGGTGGCCA
>SJYV01023027.1:268466-301534 GCA_006410875.1 Neotragus pygmaeus
AGGATTCTCAGGAGTCTTCTCCAACACCACAGTTCAAAAGCATCAATTCTTTGGCACTCAGCTTTCTTCACAGTCCAACTCTCACATCCATACATGACCACTGGAAAAACCATAGCCTTGACTAGATGGACCTTTGTTGGCAAAGTAATATCTCTGCTTTTGAGTATGCTATCTAGGTTGGTCATAATTTTTCTTCCAAGGAGTAAGCGTCTTTTAATTTCATGGCTGCCATTTTAAAAAACTTATACACATTTATAATTTGTATGTGCTAATTTCTCTCTCTCTCTTTTTTAAGGCTATTAGCAAAAGATGGTGGATCGCTTGGCAAACAGTGAAGCAAATACTAGACGTATAAATATCGTAGAAAACTGTTTTGGAGCAGCTGGCCAACCCTTAACTATACCTGGACGTGTTCTTATTGGTGAAGGCGTATTGACTAAGTTGTGCAGAAAAAAGCCCAAAGCAAGGCAGTTTTTCTTATTTAATGATATTCTTGTATATGGCAATATTGTCATCCAGAAGAAAAAATATAACAAACAACATATTATTCCCCTGGAAAATGTCACAATTGATTCCATCAAAGATGAGGGAGACTTGAGAAATGGATGGCTGATCAAGACACCAACAAAATCATTTGCAGTTTACGCTGCAACTGCCACTGAGAAATCAGAATGGATGAATCATATAAATAAGTGTGTCACTGATTTACTCTCCAAAAGTGGGAAGACACCCAGTAATGAACATGCTGCTGTCTGGGTTCCTGACTCTGAGGCAACTGTATGTATGCGTTGTCAGAAAGCAAAATTCACACCTGTTAATCGTCGTCACCATTGCCGCAAATGTGGTTTTGTTGTCTGTGGGCCCTGCTCTGAAAAGAGATATCTTCTTCCCAGCCAGTCCTCTAAGCCTGTGCGGATTTGTGACTTCTGCTATGACCTGCTTTCTACTGGGGACATGGCCACGTGCCAGCCTGCTAGATCGGACTCTTACAGTCAGTCATTGAAGCCTCCTTTAAATGATGTATCTGATGATGATGATGATGATGATAGCAGTGACTAAGGGCATACTTTGAAATATTTAATCGGGTGTGACTATCTGAAAAATCAGCTCTGGGGGAATGTAAAATTCTGAGCTTTCTCTCAATTTTGCTCTTGCCATGAATTTGCCTGAGAAACTTTCAACCTATGTGCCTCAGTATACTCTATAGAAAATAGGTCCTGTTATCATCCCCTTCCCCCTGCAACCTCTCCTCACCTCCCCTAGCTCCCTATTCTACAGGGATAGACTATTGCAAATGTATCAGACAAATGTTTGGTTTCTTGTTTTAATTCTAGACTACTTTCTTGGATGGTTGGGAAGAGATGTTTAACATATCATGTGTTGCATTGTTGTTTATTATATGTTCTGTTATATGGAAAAACTAAAAGCAAAGAATGACGGAGAAAGGAGTAAGATGTGGTAGTGAATTATGTCATTAGCTTTTTTCTAACCATCCTATCTAAAGGTTAAGATACCAGTAACAGAAATACATGTTTTGGAAATACTTTGACTTTTTCATCTACCAGGTGGTGCCTTATCATAATAGCACTGTTGCATGAAATAAGCCCCTGCCTTCTCACTTTTTAGTTTTGTTTTAAAAGTACACTGGTGCTTTCTGAGGTAATAAAATGAATGTTATAGATGGATATAATTAGGAAATACTTCTCATTTGACAGCTACAAGTAACTAAATTTTGAGGTCCTTCATTCTGTATGAATATTTTTTCATAAAACATTATTGTTGTGATTATATTTTTACATTTTATAGGTACCAAATTATAATTGTCATTCTTAGGAGTTTGGTTTGAAATTTGCTAAGGACAAATGGTCATTGCATTATATCTGCTGACATATTTTTAGGGTATAAATTCATCTGCTTTAACATTGTTTCTAGAATGAAAAATCTTATACAATTTCTTGAAATATAAACAATCTCTTTAGAAAAATCTCATGCTAGAGCACAGATAGTTAAAGATTTGGAAGAAATAATGTAGGAGGATGGTCAGTACAGATCAGTTAAGTTTGATAAACTTCATATCTGTGGAAGTATTTTCTATTTCAGTGTGAAACTATCTTGAATTTACAAATATAGTGTTATATTTTATAAAATTTTGTAAAGTCCCAAACAATATTTCTATTTTTGTAAAACAATTGTATGTTTTAATATGTTTCTGAAATCATTTTGCAATCTGTGGGAATAGAGTAGCAATTGATTTTTCTAAATTGTGACCTTTATTGAGTCCGTCTAGATTGCTTTTGAGAAGGGATAATCTTTCACTCTTTGCTTTGGAGGCAGCCATTGGGTTGAAAGTCTATTTATCATATAAAACTTGATGCGTTTTGCACTACTCTCTCCATTTGTATGCTGCAAATAATCTTTCAAATACAAAAAATCAGCCTGAAGTTTGTTTTAAATTCTAAATTCTTTTGTTTTAAAATCTTTAAATCTGGATATATGGCAAATGTCATGAGAGGTTGATTTAATAATTTGTGACAGGGGATTCTTTGGTTTTGTTAAGGCACTAACTTAACTTTTAAATTGTGAAAGCACCTGGGGTAGGTCTCCTTGTAGGAAATGTGAAAGAAAGGCACAGCAGGTATTTTATTTGTTTTAATATCATATGGACTTTTGTTTCTAAGCAATATTTACACATAATCAATAAACATACCTGAAAAAACCCATAAAACCTGACATGTGCTAATGGAGACTTGGTGGTACATAGGAACCTAGCAAATTCAAGAACCAAGGGGAAATGTTCGGGAATAACATTTACGTTGTCAACCTCTATTGACTCTGTTTTTACAATAAAAAGTATTTTACAACTTTATCTTCTGTTCTGTGCGTGTTGTAACTTGAAGGTTTTTTATCCCTTGCTAAGGTTAACGGAGATGTTATGCATGCTAAGTCTGCTGCTAAGTTGCTTCAGTCGTGTCCGACTCTGTGTGACCCCATAGACGGCAGCCCACCAGGCTCCACCGTCCCTGGGATTCTCCAGGCAAGAACACTGGAGTGGGTTGCCATTTCCTTCTCCAATGCATGAAAGTGAAAAGTAAAAGTGAAGTCGCTCAGTCGTGTCCAACCCTCAGCGACCCCATGGACTGCAGCCCACTAGGCTCTTCCATCCATGGATTCTCCAGGCAAGAGTACTGGAGTGGGGTGCCATTGCCTTCTCCGGATGTTGTGCATATTTTGCCTCATTTTAAGAGCTGTGAGTGTCTTCTATGTCAGGAGTCTCCAGCCTCTGGGATCTAATACCTGATGATCTAAGCTGCAGCTGATGTAATAATAATAGAAATAAAGTACACAGTCAGTGTAATACTTTTGAATCATACAGAAACTGTCCCCACCCCACCCTGTACCCTGATCTGTGGGAAAATGGTCTTCCACAACACTGGTCCATCCCTGGTGCCAAAAAGCGTGGGGACTGCTGTTCTGTGGTTCAGGCATAATTTATTCTAGGTACTAGGAGTAAAGCAGTGAACAGAAATTGCCTCTTTTTCATGGAGTTTACCTGCAAATAGAATCCAGACTGTTTGCTTCCAGACTTTTTTCTGTGTTTTTGGTAAAACTTAAGAATTTTACTTATAAACCTGAAATCATTTTGGTTCCAATTTCTCATCCTGTTCTCTTTAATGAAAGTTACTTGGACTATAATGGATCCCCAGTACAATAATGAAATTGGTAACTGTGGCATAAAGGAAACAAAATCCCATAGATGCCAAAGAAAAATGTTAAATTGAATACAGCTTAATACAGGAGTTCATGCCTTTGGGTCAAGTACATCAAATGGCCAATTTTGTACAAAGTCAAATGTTTGTATATGTCTTTTATGCTGAAATTCTTATAAACAGGTAGTTTTGAACTATACCATTATTCCTGAAAGATTCCAGTAGTTGAGCTGCAGTCTTCTTTCTCTTGGATATGCTAACTTGTTCTCAAATATGTTTTTTCCTTACACAGTAAAGTATTAGTTATCTACAAATCCACTGGATTACTGTACATTGTAGAAGATAAATAAAATTGAATAGTAATGACTAGGATGAAAATATATGAAATTGTGTTTATTGATAGTGACTATAAAGTTTTTATTTAAAAGCTAAATTAGAGTCATTCAACATGTATTAAATGTTAAATGAATACCACTGAGATACAAGCTAAATCAAATATACAGTGGAGGTGATGAATAGATTCAAGGGATTAGATCTGGTAGAGTGCCTGAAGAACTATGGATAAAAGTTGGTAACATTGTACAGGAGGCAGTGGCCAAAACCATCTGAAAAAAAGCTGAGGAAAGAGACACGAAAGGCAAAGGAGAAAGGGAACACCCAACTGAATGCAGAATTCCAGAAAATAGCAAGAAGAGATAAGAAAGTCTTAAGTGAACAGCGCAAAGAAATAGAGGAAAAATAATGGAATGGGAAAAACTAGATACCTCTTCAAAAGAACTAGAGATACTAAGGGAACATTTCATGCAAAGATGGGAACAATAAAAGATAAAACCAGCAAGGACCTAATAGAAGCAGAAGAGATTAAGAAGAGGTGCCTAAAATGTACAGACCTACACAAAAAAAGGTCTTAATGATCCAGGTGACCGCAAAGGTGTGGTCACTCACCTAGAGCCAAACATCCTGGAGTGTGAAATCAAGTGGGCCTTTAGAAGCATTACTACTAACAAAGCTAGTGGAGGTGATGGAGTTCCAACTGAGCTATTTCAAATCCTAACAAGTGACTGTTAAAGTGCTGCATTCAACATGCTGGCAAATTTGGAAAACTCACAGTGGCCACCAGACTGACTGGAAGAATTCAGCTTTCATTCCAGTCCAAGGAAGGGCAATGCCAAACAGTTGTACTCATTTCACATGCTAGCAAGGTAATGCTCAAAATCCTTCAAACTAGGCTTAAGCAGTACGTGAACCTAGAACTTACAGATGTACAAGCTGGATTTAGAAAAGACAGTAGAACCAGGGATCGAATTGCCAACATTTGTTGGATCATAGAAAAAGCAAGGGAATTTGAGAAAAATGTCTACTGCTTCATTGACTACGCTGAAGCCTTTGACTGTGAGTCACAACCAATTGTGGAAAATTCTTAGAGATGGGAATACCAGATCACCTTACCTGCCTCCTGAGAAATCTGTATTCAGGTCAAGAAGCAACAGTTAGAACTGGACCTGGAACAACAGACTGGTTCAAAATTGGGAAAGGAGTATATCAGGACTATATTGTCATTCTGTTTATTTAACTTATACAGAGTACATCATGTAAAATGCTGGGCTGGATGAGGCTCAAGGTAGAATCAAGATTGTTGGGAGAAATAACAACCTGAGACACCACTCTAATAGCAGAAAAGAACTAAAGAGCTTCTTGATGAGGGTGAAAAAGTGAAAACTCTGAGTTGAAACTCAGCATTCAAAAAACTAAGATCACAGCATCCGGTCTCATCACTTCCTGGCAAATAGATGGGGAAACAGTGATAGATTTTATTTTCTGGGGCTCCAGAATGACTGCAGATGGTGACTGCAGTCATGAAATTAAAAGATACTTGCTCCCTGGAAGAAAATGACAAACCTAAACGGCATTTAAAAAGCGGAGACATCACATTACCAACAAAGGTACATATAGTCAAAGCTATAGTTTTTCCAGTAGTCGTGTATGGATGTGAGTTGGACCATAAAGAAGGCTGAGCACCCAAGAATTGATGCTTTTGAACTGTGATGCTGGAGAAGACTCTTGAGAGTCCTTGGACTGCAAGGAGATCCAACCAGTCAATCCTAAAGGAAATCAACCCTGACTGTTCATTGGAAGGACTGATTTTGAAGCTGAAGCTCCAGTACTTCGGCCACCTGATGTAAAGAACCAACTCATTAGAAAAGACTGATGCTGGAAAAGATTGAAGGTAGGAGGAGAAGGGGATGACAGAGGATGAGATGGTTGGATGGCATCACTGACTCAATGGGCATGAGTTTGAGCAAACTCTGAAAAATGGTGAAGGACAGAGAAGCCTGGTGTGCTGCAGTCCATGGAGCTGCAAAGAGTGATGTGACTTTGTGACTGAACAACAATATTTATTAAGTATCTGTTATATTTTAAACTTAAGGGTCATTTCTGTAATGGTTATTTTTAATGGCATTCTCTTAAAAATATGAAATTTCTTAAAAATTACTTTGGCATCTGAAGAAAATTTTTTTGCAACAATATACTTAATATACCAGATTTCAACCCTAGAAAGTAAATGTTTAGCCTTTTAACCAACAGTATTGCTCTTTGCCTCCACTCTAAATGTAGTGTTTGACAAAAACAAATTGACAACAGAATTGCTTGGCTTGATAATGTTATCCTTTTAATTGAGTGGTAATAAGAAAGGTAGTGGAAGTTGGTTGATGACATTGCTAATGCTATGTCGTCTTCGCCATCCAAACCATTGTTATGTTTGATTATTCACATTAGTTGAAATGATTGCTGTAAAGCTTCGATGGTATTAGCTAACAGTTTATCAAGAAAAAAGGAGTACTGTAGTCAGTATCGCTTTAATCAGACTTTACTCCAGTCAGCTTAACGTTTTGAGGAAATACTGTGCTTTACTCTTAATTTTAGCTATATTGAGATAGAATTCACTTACCATAGAGTTCATCCATTTAAAGCATACAATTAAAAAATTAAGCTGAAGTTATACAGTTCAGTGGTTTTTGTTATAATCTTAAAACCATCACCACCATTTCCAGAACATTTTCATCACTTCAAAAGTTGGCCTGCACACATTAGCGATCACTCCCCTTTTACTCCCCAATCTCCCCAGCCCCAGACAACCACTGATCTACTTTTCTGTGTATAGATTTGCCTTATGTGGACATTTCACAAGTCAGGTCATACATTATGTTGGTCTTTGGTGACCTGCTTTTTTTCAGGGGACCTGTGAGGATGCCCTCCTCACCCTGCCTAGCCATCCCATTCTGAGCCATCCACGCACAGGGACACTTGAGTCCGCGTGGGCTCGGACTCCCTCCGTGGGTCACTCCCACTCCTGACCGAGCGCCCTCCATCCCGCTTTGACACCAGGCCTGAAGCCTTACCCTTGTGTGAATGCCCTTCCTCCTCACTGTGCTTGGGTGAGGAACTCTGGCTCCAACTGACCCACCCATGCCAGGCTCCAGCTCCCTGCATGTGGACGTCTTGCCCGCTCTTGGCTTTGACTCACCGCACCAGGCTGCCTACCCTCCTCACCCCATCACCACCTTCCCCAATGCACTCTCCTCTCTGGCTCTGACCCCCTACCCCCATCAGGCTCCTCTGTACAGACCTCTCCCTTCCTGTGGTCCAGCCAGTGGCTTAAGACCGAATGCTCAGAAGGAGAAGGGAAGGACCTATGCACACGATGCACCTCCTAGAAAAAGAAGAAAGGCGGGGTGGTGGCGAAAGCAAGCGAGCGAGCAGGGGGTATCTGAATCAACTCACCCGATGGCATTTGCAGATAACTCTGAGCTGCTCTGGCTGACGGAGGTGTGGAGCCAAGACACAGTCCAGCCCTTGGCTTGCCCTCCCACCACCTTGCTAAGACCCCGGGGGATTTGCAAACCTTGGCTTTAAACCAAGTCAGCTGACATTTGTATGTTGCTCAAGATAACCCACCTGGTTTCCAGTTCTTATTTAATGATGATTGGAAAATTGTAAAGTTATGTTCAGGGTTGAAGCTGAAGTTCCAATACTTGGGCCACATGATGGGAAGAGCTGACTCGTTAAAAAAGACCCTGATGCTAGAAAAGATTGAAGGCGGGAGGAGAAGGGGATGACAGGATGAGATGGTTGGATGGCATCACTGACTCAATGGACATGAGTTTGAGGAAGCTCTGATAGATGGTGAAGGGCAGGGAAGCCTGGTGTGCTGCAGTCCATGGGGTTGCAAGGAGTCAGACACGACTGAATGACTAAACAACAAATGTTCAGGGCTTTAGTAATCAACTTGTTTTTAACAGTGCTGTGACCCTAAGCCAAGAACATGCTTGAGGGAGGAGACCTAAGACCTCAATTCCAGTGAGGAATCTATGAATGGAATATATTGAATTTTAAGAGAGCTTTAGTGAAAGGAACCAGAGGAATGGGTTTGAAGCACACAATTCTCCAGAAATTATTTGAAAATGTATTTCTTTGATGTAAATAAATGGCTACTATTACACACAATTCTATATTTATATGTGAGCCAGGATGGTAAACCATGATATAATTTCAGAAAATTACATGAGTCACATGTATAAAGGTAATGTTGCTAATGAAATGAAAATAGTTATACAGAGCAATACATCATCAAAAAATAGAAAAAGCACAAACTGCTGGGGGCAAGGACAATGAGTTTAAAAGATTATATTTTTAGAATTTCTGGATTTTTTAAAAGACCAGTTTACTTTTAACTTGGTATAGTAAAGCATATTTTGGGATATAATAACTCAGTTTCACAGGTTTCTACCTTTTAAAAGCTCTCTTCCTAAAAAAAAAAATAAATAAATAAAAGCTCTCTTCCTGAATTCAAGCAAAATGGTATTTTTCAGGGTCAAATTTACACACCATTTAATTATTGATTTTGTTAATATTTCACTTTGGGGTCTACGGAAGAACAGTTTATTGCACTGTGGGATGACAAATAGAAGAAAGCTCTTCTGAGTGAATAAATCGGGCATGCCAGCAGTAGTGATAATTGGAATGCTAGCAAAATGTAGCTCAGCCAGGGTTTATTCTCATTTCAAGTCATTCTGTGTCCTAGTCTGTCATCAGATGAGTGGCTTTGAAGTCTGCTCCCAGGCTGCTTTGTTTGGCCTTGGAGGATAGCCACTAATTAGGACATTATGTATCTAAAGAATGCAGCTCTTTCCAAGCCTTTGCCAGTTCTTAGAACAGTGAACTTTGGAAGGAAAGAATGGGGTTTGCTTCCTGGCTCTGGAGGTTTGGAGGAAACTCAGCTCAATTGTGACTCAACTGCCTGTTTCTTGGGCTTGTTTGGGACCAGCTAAGGGCAGAAGGTGGCCTTGTTCAGCCTTTCATCCCCAGTGTCTCACACCGTGCCTGATACATAGTAAGCGCTCAACATCACTGCCCATTGAACTGAGTGTGGTATGTCTCCCCTGGAGCATCCTCTCCTGGGAGGATGTCTCCTGAGTGTGCCTGGGAACACCAGGCCACCTGCTCCAGCCCAACCGGCTGGCTCTGAGGGTGTGCCGGCAGGGGGCGGCCCGGCTTGTGCTCCAGCACCAGGACGAGCCCACGTGGGGCTGCCCTGGGAAAGGAGTCTGTGCTCCTTCACCATCTGCCCCGCCTTTGCTGAGCAAGAGCCTTTCTTGATTTTCACGTTTCTGCAAAAGAAAGTCACATAAGTTTTTCCTTTTGCAAGTGAGCTTTGGAAATCGAATCTGCTCTAGTAAAGGTGAAGAACTTGTCTTCTACTCATCTTTGCTGTTGTTGTTTAGTCGCTAAGGCCCAATTTGTTGCTACCCCATGGACTGTAGCCCACCAGGCTCCTCTGTCCATGGAATTTTCCAGACAAGAATACTGGAGTGGGTTGCCATTTCCTTCTCCAGGGGTTCCAACCTGAGTCTTCTAAGCCTCCTGCATTGCAGGCAGATTCACCACTGAGCCACCTGGGAAGCCCCTACTCATTATGACCTCTGCTCATCTCTTAGGTTACTCAAATCCTTTCTCAAACCAGTCTGAGGATAAATACTAAGCCTCAGGCAGACTTCCAGTGGACTTCCAATGCGTCTCAGCAGGAAAAACTTTCCTAGTAACTTTTCTTTGGGAACAATTTGAATAGATATTTAAATTTAGAGGACATATTGCTGTATTTTCCTATGAAATGAGAGGCCAAGAGCTGTCTCTTTATTGAAGCCTATGGCTGGATTTAGATCAGCAGAGGCCAAGACTGTGATCAATTGATATCTTCAAAATATGGCCTATTATGGGGATGTATTGGGGATTACCAGGGGGCACAGTGGTAAAGAATCTGCCTGCCAATGCAGGAGATGCAAGAGATTTGGGGTTCGGTCCCTGAGTTGGGAAGATCCCCTGGGGTAGAAAATGGCAACCTATTCTACGGACAGAGGGGCCTGGTGGGTTACAGTCCATGGGGTCCCAAAGAGTTGGACGTGAATGAGTGACTGAGCATGCACGTATAGGGATGTATGGTAAAAATACCATCTTCTCCCAGGCTTCAAAGTTTTAGTTTCTGTGTTTAGCCTTTAGTTTGAAGGCTCTGTGACTGAAGAAAAGTTCAAGATCTTATAAATTTTTCACAAAACATTGCAGTGATCTGAGTTTGAAAAATAGGAGTTTTAAAACTTGATGTCACTCTTGTTTCTAAAGGCAAAAAAGTTGAGAACTGACTCAATAGGATTGATTTCCTTACAAGTAAACTTCATAAACAAAATCTGGATATAATATATTTCAATAAAAGAAACTATATAATATTTAAAAATGTTTGGCACAAGCACGGAATAATCTCTGGATTATTGGAAAAACCATATGACTACTGGAAAAACCAGAGCTTTGACTATATGGACCTTTGTTGGCAAAGTAATGTCTCTGCTTTTTAATATGCTTTCTAGGTTTGCCATAGCTTTTCTTTCAAGGAGCAAGTGTCTTTTAATTTCATGTGACCATCAGCAGTGATTTTGGAGCCCAAGAAAATAAAGTCTGTGATTGTTTTCATTGTTTCCCCATCTATTTGCCATGAAATGATGAGACCAGATGCCATGATCTTTTTTTTTTTGAATGTTGAGTTTTAAGCCAGCTTTTCACTCTCCTCTTTCACCTTCATCAAGAAGCTCTTCAGTTCCTCTTCACTTTCTGCCATAAGGATGGTGTCATCTGCATATCTGAGGTTATTGATATTTCTCCTGGAAATCTTAATTCCAGCTTGTGCTTCATCTAGCCTGGCATTTCACATGATGCACTCTGCATGTAAGTTAAATAATCAGGGTGACAATATACAGCCTTGATGTACTCCTTTCCCAATTTGGAACCAGTCTGTTGTTCCATGTCGGATTCTAACTGTTGCTTCTTGACCTGCATACAGGCCAATTTTGTATAGTCTCCTTGTGAAAAGAAACTGCGAAGCAAATGACTTGGAATCTTAGACAAAAAAATTAATTGCCAGAAATAGGCAAGCAGTGTACATGAGATTATCAGGGGAGAGTGGGAAGAGTCCAATAGGCATTCAAGAAAACTGACACTTAAGGGAAAGGAGAAAGACATTGAGGGAAATTAAGAGTGTTCCTGAAGCCAAGAGAGGAGAGTGGGGGTGTCTGTACGACAGTGATGTGATGTGTCATGGAGTCTGGGTTTGCTAGGGAAACTGGGAAGGGAGGGATTTGACAGGGAGGAAGTAAAACCAGGCGGGGGTTGATAGAGAAGGAGAAAGCAGAGGAATCGAGATACAGAAGGTCTTGCTGAAGTAAAATAGAGATGTGATCATGATGGCTGGAGTGAAAAATGGTATCTTCTGATCACAGTCAGCTATCAGATTTAAGATGTCATAGACAGAACAGTTCAGGGTGATGGCAAGGTCCAGGGGTGGCCAAGGGAAGGGGGCCTAAGTGCCATGGGGTGGATTCTCTTTTGAGAGCAGAGATCTAAGATTGAAGCTACTCAGGACAATGGCAGGACTAGGGGTGGACAGGAAGATCGAGCAAGGTGCCAAAGTCTCCTTGAATGAGGACGGAGAATGAGGCGGGTTGGCATCTGACACTGACAGAGGACAGTATACAGGCTAGTTCCCATCAGCATGAACGGGTGTCCCTGGGAGCCGACAGTGTGGTTCTCCTCCCGCTCTTGGGTCCAGTCTGGATGAATGGCATCTCCTTGGGAAAGTGACAGGGGAGGAGTGGGGACCTTGCAGTGATGAGCTGGGACTCGTTTAGCCCGAAGAGGTGAAGGGGAGACCCACTGTGACATGGTTGTGGACAAGAGAGAGTTTATCGTGGAATGAAATTCCAGAGGGCTCTTGGGGAAAGGTTAGGGAGAAAAGGGAGCAGGCGTAGGAGGTGATCAAGGACAAGGAAACTGAGAGCCCTTTGGAGGTTAGAGTGTGTCTAAGAGATCGAGTAGTCATGTATGGATGCGAGAGTTGGACTATAAAGAAAGCTGAGCGCTGAAGAATTGATGCTTTTGAACTGTGGTGTTGGAGAAGACTCTTGAGAGTCCTTTGGACTGCAAGGAGATCCAACCAGTCCATCCTAAAGGAAATCAGTCCTGAATATTCATTGGAAGGACTGATGTTGAAGCTAACTCCAATCCTTTGGCCACCTCATGAGAAGAGCTGACTCATTGGAAAAGACCCTGAGGCTGGGAAAGATAGAGGTGGGAGGAGAAGGGGATGACAGAAAATGAGATGTTTGGATGGCATCACTGACTCGATGGACATGAGTTTGAGTAAACTCTGGGAGTTGGTGATGGACAGTCCATGGGGTCACAAAGAGTTGGACATGACTGAGTGACTGAACTGACTGAAGAGATGACAAAGGGACTCCCATTTTGGCTGTTGACCAAAGATGATGAAAACCTGGTGCTTGGAGGGACTGGCTGGCTGCAGGTGGTCCAAAGGATGAACCCAGAAGTCCCCTAGGAGATGGCAGGGGGCCTTAGGTCTTTCTGGAAGGAGACAGCCTTCCTTGGATGGGAAAGGAAGAGTTTTCGACAGAGGGAAGGGCGTGTTCAGAGATACAGAGAAGAGGGCACTTCATGCTCCAGGGACCATGATTAAGTAGCTCAGTGGGACTGGGACATGATGAGGAGGGAGGAGGAGAGAGAAGGCAGAGAGAGACAGGAGACTTTCAGAACATGGAGGTTCTGACCCTTGTTGCATTGACCCCACCCTGCAAGAGGAAGAGGTAAATATTAACATGGACACTAAGGAACAGATCTTTTTGTTCATTTTGCTTTTTTAGGACCCAGCATAAGCAAGTAGATACAGTCACTGTTTGTTATCTTTCCTTTTTATAAATGGTGATTATCAACTGTGGTGTTGGAAAAGACTCTTGAGAGTCCCTTGGACAGCAAAGAGATCCAACCAGTCCATTCTAAAGGAAATCGGTCCTGAATAGTCTTTGGAAGAACTAAGGTTGAAGCTGAAACTCCCAACAACTAGGCCACCTGATGTGAAGAGCTGAGTCATTTGAAAAGACCCTGATGCTGGGAAAGATTGAAGGGAGGAGGAGAAGGGGACGACAGAGGATGANTTCCTGTCTTTCATCCCAGCTTAGCGTGTTCCACATTGGCGTCACTGTCGTCTGACATCCGTTTGAGCCTGCGGAAGAAATAAATGCTGACTCTGCTTTGGGAGGCCTTCCAGAACATCTGGCCCAGGGTTCCTTGCAAGCTGTAGGTGGAGGCATTTCTGGACACATCTGAGAGGGGAACGCGGTAAGCCCAGGCCACTGAGCCCCTTCCGTGTGACTCAGGCGGCTGGCCCCCAGCAGCCAGCTGGAAGGACGGCAAGCAAAGCCTCTCCGTTCAGAGTGAGGCCAGGGCACGGCTCCCCGCTGCTGCAGCCTTGTTTTGGGGCTTACTGGCCACAGCATGGCCTGGGTTGCTCCCACGGGCTCTCTCAGCCACATGCCAGCACCCCTGGCACTTCGCGATGCTGGTTTGGCCTCTTGGGGGGCCGTTCTTAATTTCACTCGCTAAGTCAGGCAGCCTCACAGAGGAAGCAGCAACGGGCCCCTTAGAGTCAGACCATTTTGGTGGGGGAAGGTGATAGCGTCTGACTTTTCCCAAGGGAAACTTTTCCCAGGAAGAAAAGTGGAGACTCTCCCCAAAGTCTCATGATCGGCAGTGATGGGTCTAACTGGGAGGCGGCGTGGTGTCTACACAGGAATGGTGAGGCTTCTTCTGCCTCGCTGACTGCTGACCGGAGGCTTCCCGTCCCCGTGGCAGCTTAACGATGACCCCCGGAGAGGGGGCAGGCAAACGGCTAAGATCGTGGGACCTGTGGTTGAGAGTCAGTCTGTACTGTTACGAACCTTGTGACCTTGCAGAGTCACTCAACTTTACTAAGGCCTCAATTCCTTCCTTCAGAAACTGGGGACAGAAGTGTTTAATTGAATTTGCATTTCCTTAACTTCTTCAAGTCCTTTGTTCTCTTAGCTGTAAACTGGGGATAACAGCTGTTCCTGGGACTTCCCTGGTGGTCCCGTGGTTAAGAATCTGACTTGCCAGTGCAGGGGGCGTGGGTTCCTAGGAATCTAGGAAGATCCCACATGCCACAGGCTGCTGCGGCCCTGCTCAAAGACCACTGAACCCGCATGCCTAGAGCCTGTGCTCTGCATCGCGAAGCTGCCACGACGAGAAGCCCGAGCGTTGCGACTAGAAAGTAACCCCTGATCTCTGCAACTAGGAGAAGCCCGTGGGCAGCAAGGAAGACCCAGCACAGCCAAAAATAAATAAATAAAAACCCCAAAGCAAAAAACAAACCCACAGAACAGAAACCAATTGTTCTAACCTCAGAGGGTTGTTGTAGGATAAATGACACAAAGTTTTTGAAGTTCTTAGGCCAGTACTGGGCATACAGTCGTCATGCATAAAATGGAAGCTGTTTTTATTAGGAATGATGGTACCTGCCATCTCTGCTGTAAGCAGTTCTTCAGATCAAATGAAGCAAGGTTTACAAAAGCACTTGGAAAGTTGGAGATGGGCATACATATAAGGTAACTGTTCGGAAACTGAATTCCGTTGTTGATTGAATGATTAATTTTTCTCCCTTAACAGTCAGGGTAACCATTGGTGGGCTGATAAGTGTCCTCAGGAGCCAGAGCTCCCACTGGTCCAGGCCCTGCTCTTGCCTTCAGTCGAGGGCTAACCTGATCACTGCATGAAGGCAATATGAAACTTTTCCAAGACTCACAACTCTGATAATTTTTTTTGGCAGGATGATGTAAATCTTTTTTATTTTTTGAAAACTTTCACCAGATTTGTCCCTTCACCACTGATCTCTGAGAAGCCCGATGATTAATGGGGACCCATCGTTGGCCTCTTATGTAAGGAGTCAGAGCCGAACCCCTGCTTCCCGGGGTGTGGCTGTTTAGCAGGATGCGCGTGGCCTTGTCTCTTATCTGGCTCTCGTGGTTCCTGTGGAAGTTCTGCAGGGCTGTGGGGAATCCTTTATCCTGAGCAGTTGCAAGATAGCTTGTTTTCCAATAAACCCAGAGTAAGCATCTAGTTATCTCTTGTAACCACTGCCCCCTGCTTCGTGACTCAGAGTGCCGGCAGGGTTCTGTCTGTCTGTCTGTCTGTCTGGGCCGCCCTGTCTGTGCTGCAGTGTCAGGACCTCGGCTGGGAAGGCGCAACGGCCCGAGGCGGCCACGGGGCGGACGGAGTGGGGCATCTTCCCTCATAAATTCCAGCGATGTTTTATGTGGACCATGTTTTAAAAAGTCTTTATTTAATTTGTAACAATATTGTTTACGTTTTGTGGGTGTTTTCTTTGGCTATGAGCATGTGGAAATCTTAACTTCCCCACCAGGGATCAGAGCCATAACCCCTGCATTGGAAGGTCCAGTCCTAATCACTGGACCCCCAGGGACGTCCCCAGACTGTTTTTTAAAGACAGTTTAAGAACACTAGTCAAAGAGGGCGGGGTGCTTAGGCTTATTGGGAAGAAGGATGCCAATAGCCGTGCGCTGGTTCCTTGTGTGAGACTGAAGGTTTAGTTTGTGAGGCTGTAGGCTGTTTAAAGTCCCTCTTGTACCACTCAAGCTAAGATGCTAACTTCCTCAAGGAGCAAAACTTCCTCGTTTTGCTGAGATCCTAGACAAATCATCTGCTTTCATATAAGCAGAGACGTAGCTCATACCTGACTCCAGTTACCAAAATAAGACAGTCCTAGCTGAGAGCCTTCTCTAATGAGACCCTACTTAATAGCCGTGTAACTTCCTATTCATTTTATCCTGAGGAGAGTTTACATTTATTTGCACTGTTTTACTATAATTTGAGAAGTCCTAAGTTCATCATAGTTTGTTTAAAAAAGAAAGTAATAATGCAATTGTGTATATTTGTATTTTTTAATCAGCAGGGTCAGGGCATGGACAAAAAGGGGAAATACTGACGGATAGACAGATTCATAGCAGGACAGAGAAGATAAAAATCATGTTTCATTCCCCCTTCCAGAGATAACTGCTAATACACTTTCACCCACTCTTTTTTAGTGGCATATATTTAAAACATCTTGTTATAAATATGATGCTCAATTGTTATAGAAAATTGAAGGAAAACACTTTATAATTCCCCCTTAAGGTAACCAGTGTTACTATTATTACCCTACCATGTTGATACCTTTGTTTTCTGCCCTGTGCTACTGCTACTGCTAAGTCGCTTCAGTCGTGTCTGACTCTGTGCGACCCCATAGACGGCGGCCCACCAGGCTCCCCCGTCCCTGGGATTCTCCAGGCAAGAACACTGGAGTGGGCTGCCATTTCCTTCTCCAATGCATGAAAGTGAAAAGTGAAGTCGCTCAGTCGTGTCTGACCCTCAGGGACCCCATGGACTGCAGCCCACCAAGCTCCTCTGTCCATGGGATTTTCCAGGCAAGAGTATTGGAGTGGGGTGCCATTGCCTTCTCTATTCTGCCCTGTACATATAGGCAAACAATGAACATGCATTTTCCCAAACAAAAATCATAGCGCAAACTTTAATTGCACTAGATAGAAATGATAGCACATGGGGAACACACATATTTTGCATTTCAGTCTTATTTATAAACATTGATGGAAAATATCATAAAATATTGGGTATAAGATCCATCAATCTGCTTGAAGAAATGTAGCATGAGCAAGTGAATTTCATTTCAGGAATGCAGAGATAAAGAATATTAGGAAATCTGTTGCTCAGTCTTGTGTGAGCACTTTATGTGGTCATTTTGATACTGAAAAGTCATATGAAAATTCACATGATTTGTAAAAATCTGAAATTAACAGTAATACCCTTGATTGGACACAGTTCTGTTAGAGTCAAAGAAAAATAAATGGCACTCTTTTCTCCTTGTTTAAAAGTTCATATCAATATAGTGAGCAAGACAATGAAACAAGTCTAAATATTGGAGAGAAGAAGGCAAAACTGTCTTCATTTGAAGATATGATTGTTCACCAAGAGAATCATTAAAAAGCTTTTGGAAGTAATAGCATTCCCTGTAGTTTACAAGTACAAGTTAAATATATATAAAATGAATGGTTTCTTATATCTAAGCATCAACCGTTTAGAAAATGTAATGGAAAAGATATTCTACTTACAAAAGTATCAAGAAAATGAAATATGTATACATGTAACTAAACCCCAAACAAAATAGAATAAAATCTGTACGAAACTCTGCTGAGAGAAATAAGGTTGGGACACATGAAAAGACGGACATTCTTAAGCCAATCTGTAAATCCTACATAATCTCTATAAAAATCCCAAGTGATTCCAAATGAATTCTGAAACTCATAGTGGGAGAGGAACAATAAGAAAATGGCCAGGATAATTCTGGAAAAGGCAAGTCATGAGGAGGTACTTGCCCACTTAGTACTAAAAGGTGCTGTGCTGAGTCACTCAGCCATGTCTGACTCTTTGTGAACCCGTGGAATATAGCCCGCCAGGATATTCTGTCCATGAGGATTCTCCAGGCAAGAATACTGGAGTGGGTTAGAAGGTATTACAAGGGTATAGCAACTAAGTGTATGATATCAATCCTGGAACAGACAGATCAATGAAACAAGATAGTGCGTCCGGAGTGTGTGTGTGCTGTGGGCTGAGTTATGTCCCCCCAGCATTCATAAGTAAAAGTCCTAACCCCCAGGATCTCAGGATGTGATAGATTTGAGATACTGGAGTGTCTTTAAAGAGGCCCTTGAGTTAATATGAAGCTGTTAGGTTGACTTTAATCTGATATGATTGGTGTCAATTAAGAGCAGATTGGGACACAGACCTTGTGCACAGGGGAAGACTGTGTGAAAATGCAGGAAGACGCTGTCTAAAGCCGAGGGGAGAGGATTCAGGAGAGGTCAGCGCTGCTGGCGCCTCGGTCTCAGACTTCTGGCTTTAGAACTATAAGAGAATGTGTTTCTTGTTATGTGCCGTCCTGAATGGGGTGGGGGTTTGGGGGAGAATGGACAAATGGATATGTACCACTGTGTCCCTCCGCTGTTCAACTGAAAGTACCACAACTCTGTTAATCGGCTGTACTCCAATACAAGGTGTTTTGGTGTTAAAAAAAAAAAAAGAAATTTCTATTGTTTAAGCCATTCAGTCTGCCTCTTGTTATGGCAGCCCTAACGAACTAGGACAATGTTTATATGTATGTGATAAAGGTGGCATTTCAAACCCTTGACAGGTACCTAGCAGAAACACCATAAAGCCCTAGATAGTATTTTTGTAAATACTAAAAATTCAAAGATTGAAAATCAACCATAAAATACTAAAATATGGGTAACTATTTTTATTGTCCTGAAATGCAGAAGGTAAGATACCAAAGGGAAATGATAGAGGAATATTTTATAGATTCAGGTACATACAATTAAATAAAACAGTTTGAAGATTAAGAATAATAAAGTTGAAAAACAAATGATAAACGAAGGAAATCTGTTTGCAGCAATTATGACAATGAGTCAATATCTCTAAGATACAAAGGGCATTTACAAATTCATATTAATAAGGCAAGGCCTTTAAAAATGAGCAAAGGGCTCTTTGCATGCCTAGCACAGCCATGGCTCGGGGTCCCAAGAAGCACCTGAGACGCGTAGCAGCTCCAAAACACTGGATGCTGGATAAACTGACTGGTGTGTTTGCCCCTTGTCCATCTACCGGCCCCCACAAGCTAAGGGAATGTCTCCCCCTCATCATTTTCCTAAGGAATAGACTTACGTATGCCCTAACTGGAGATGAAGTAAAGATTTGCATGCAGCGTTTCATTAAGATTGATGGCAAAATCTGCACAGATAAAACCTACTCTGCTGGTTTTATAGATGTCATCAGCATTGATAAGACTGGAGAGAATTTTCGTTTGATCTATAACACCAAGGGTCGCTTTGCTGTTCATCGTATTACACCTGAGGAGGCCAAGTATAAATTGTGCAAAATAAGAAAGATATTTGTGGGGACAAAAGGAATCCCTCATCTGGTAACCCATGATGCTCGTACCATCCGTTACCCTGATCCCCTCATCAAGGAGACTGGCAAGGTTACTGATTTCATCAAATTTGACACTGGGAACCTGTGTATGGTGACTGGAGGTGCTAACCTGGGAAGAATTGATGTGATTACAAACCGGGAGAGACATCCAGGTTCTTTTGATGTAGTTCATGTGAAAGATGCAAACGGCAACAGCTTTGCCACACGGCTCTCTAACATTTTCGTTATTGGCAAAGGCAACAAACCATGGATCTCTCTTTCCTGTGGAAAGGGTATTCGCCTTACCATTGCTGAGGAGAGAGATAAGAGATTGGCAGCCAAAAAGAGCAGAGGATAAAATGATCGCTATGTGATGTGATTGGAAAAGTCTTTGAAATTAAAGATAATACCAAGTGATTATTAGCATCTCCGGTGTTTGCTGTGGTTTGGGTTTTGGGTTTGTTTGCTTGCTTTGAATTTTCAGGCAGGCTTGGCATTCTGGGATATGATGTCTCCTATAGGCTAGACTTCAGTGATGGTAGGAGAACATATCAAACCTTGGCAAGAAGGAGAAGCAAGTAAATTATTTTATACATAAAAAGAATTAAAATGAGCAGAGGACATATACAACAGTTCACAAAAGATTAAAAGCAAGTGAGAAGTAAATACATGAAAATGTGTTCATTCTCACTCATAATTAAAAGAATACTAATTAAAGCAATAAAGATAGTCCTTGTTTGTGGTAACTGGTGGCAACTGCAAAGAGGGACAGTATCAGGTGGTGGGGCAATGGTCTTTTGAAACTCTTGCTGGGGGTGTAATTGGTTGACTTTCTGGAGGGGAGCTTGACAGTATGGGTTATTATTAGGACAGGCATATTCTTTGAGGCTGGTTTCTGATTGTGTCTAAGGAGATATTGGACATATGTGTAAAGGTGATTGCATGAGTGTGCTCCTTGTGATATTTCGTAAAAAATGTAGGAAATGTCCACCAGTAGGAAATTAATTGTATTCTGGAATACAATATGGCCATTCAGATTAATGGCCCCCAAATATGTCTATATTTATTATTATGTAAAAATATCTATTAGAGACTCAGTGGAATAAGCGTTTGAAAAAAATGGATATCATGATTCCATTTTGTAAAATTATATGCCTAGAAAGATGTCTGTAAGATAATTTGTTAGACTGTTAGTAGTGATTGCCTGTTGATGACAGAATTTGGCATGAAAAAAGTAAAGTGAAAGTGAAGTCTCTCAGTCATGTCCGACTCTTTGCGACCCCGTGGACTGTAGCCTACCAGGCTTCTCTGTCCATGGGATTCTCTGGGCAAGAATACTGGAGTGGGTTACCATTTCCTTCTCCAAGGGATCTTCCCGACCCAGGGATCAAACCCAGGTTTCCCGCATCGGAGGCGGACGCTTTAACCTCTGAGCCACCAGGGAATTTGGCATAGTTGTCATTTTTTTGATTATCATTTTTAGTGTTTGGAATTATGATGAACACAGGCTATTTTTATCATCAAAATAACAGTTTTCCTTGGGGGAACACTATTCATAAATATTTTTAATCATTGTAAAATAATAACAGTTCCTCTATTTTAGGCGTTTACATTTTTTCTAAATTTTCGGTATTACAAATAGTGCTGTGATGAACTTTTTTGTGCACAATGTTTGTTCATATTTCAGATTATTTTCTTGTAGTGAAATTACTAGATCAAAGGTATGAACATTTTTAAAGCCCTAGATACGTATTGTTAAGTCATTTCTCAGAAATGATTTGAATAGCTTTGTTTATCACACCCTTATCAATATTGGGTATTATTACTCTGAATAATATTTGCTAAATTAATGGGAGTAAATGATATTCCATTGCTATTTTTATTTGAATTTCATTTTTTACAGATTAGTCACTAAAGAAGATACTTCTGTAAATTCTTTAGTCATATCATGTGCATATTTCTGTTGAAATATTGCTGCTTAACTTTTAATTAACTATTACAGATATAGTAACATTTTGTTATAGTAATATTTTTAAAATTTGAGTTAATAGTAAGAGTTTTGAGTTTTAAGTTGTTTGGATTCCCCTGGTGGCTCAGACATGAAAGAATCTGCCTGGAATGCAAGAGACCTGGATTCAATGCCTGAGTCAGGAAGATCCCCTGGAGAAGTCAATGGCAACCCATTCAGTATTCTTGCCTGGAGAATTCCATGGACAGAGGAGCCTGGAGGGCTACAGTCCCATGGGGTCACAGAGAGTAGGACACAACTGAGCAACTAACACTTTCACTTTCTTTCACTTTAAGTTGTTTAATTATTGTTGTTCAGTTGCTCAGTTGTGTCTGACTCTTTCCAACCCCATGGACTGCAGCACACCAGGCTTCCCTGTCCTTCACCATCTCCCAGAGCTTGCTCAAACTCTGTCCATTGAGTCGGTGATGCCATCCAACCATCTCATCCTCTGTCGTCCCCTTCTCCTCCTGCCTTTAATCTTTCCCAGCATCAGGGTCTTTTCCAGTGAGTCAGTTCTTTGCATCAGGTGGCCAAAATATTGGAGTTTCAGCTTCAGCATCAGTCCTTCCAATGAATATTCAAGATTGATTTCCTTTAGGATTGACTGGCTTGGTCTCCTTGCTGTTCAAGGGACTCTCAAGAGTCTTCTCCAACACCACAGTTCAAAAGCATAAATTCTTTGGCACTCAGCCTTCTTAGTAGTTAAATTAATTAATTAATCAATTAATTAATTGATTTTCTTTATGATTTATTTTGTTGATGTGATGCTTATGTAGTCTTTTCCTATCCAGGTATAAGATGAAGTAACCATATTTTCTTATACTTGGTGTCAATTTTTTTTTTTACATTTTAACTTATATATTTTTCCAAGTTTCCATTTCCCCATAACTTTAAGAAAAAAAAAATTGACTTTATATTTTAGAGCAGTTTTAGATTTACAGCAAAACTGAGCAGAAAATACAGAGTTCCCTTATTTCCCCCTTACCCCCCTACCCCCGGCCTCCTTCACTATCAAAATCTCCTACCAGAGTTGGACATTTGTTACAATTAATGAACCTACATTGACACAACATTATAATCCAAAGTCCATAGTTTATATTAGGGTTCATTTTTGAACTCATTGGAAAAGACCCTGATGCTGGGAAAGATTGAAGGCAGGAGGAGAAGGGGAAAACAGAGGATGAGATGGTTGGATGGCATGACCAACTCAATGGACATGAGTTTGAGGTTGTAGGTTCTACGGGTTTCAACAAATGTGTAATGACACGTGTCCCCCTTTATAGCATCCTGCACAGTGGTTTCACTGCTCTGAAAATCCTCTGCGCTCCACCTATTCACCCCTCCCCATCCCCAACCCCTGGCAGCCACTGATCTTTTTATTGTCTCCATAGTTTTTCCTTTCCCAAAGTGTCATCATACAGCTGGAATCCTATATTGAGGCTGTCTCTTATACACATCTAGATGTGTATAAGAGACAGGTATTGGAGTGGGGTGCCATTGCCTTCTCTATTCTGCCCTGTACATATAGGCAAACAATGAACATGCATTTTCCCAAACAAAAATCATAGCGCAAACTTTAATTGCACTAGATAGAAATGATAGCACATGGGGAACACACATATTTTGCATTTCAGTCTTATTTATAAACATTGATGGAAAATATCATAAAATATTGGGTATAAGATCCATCAATCTGCTTGAAGAAATGTAGCATGAGCAAGTGAATTTCATTTCAGGAATGCAGAGATAAAGAATATTAGGAAATCTGTTGCTCAGTCTTGTGTGAGCACTTTATGTGGTCATTTTGATACTGAAAAGTCATATGAAAATTCACATGATTTGTAAAAATCTGAAATTAACAGTAATACCCTTGATTGGACACAGTTCTGTTAGAGTCAAAGAAAAATAAATGGCACTCTTTTCTCCTTGTTTAAAAGTTCATATCAATATAGTGAGCAAGACAATGAAACAAGTCTAAATATTGGAGAGAAGAAGGCAAAACTGTCTTCATTTGAAGATATGATTGTTCACCAAGAGAATCATTAAAAAGCTTTTGGAAGTAATAGCATTCCCTGTAGTTTACAAGTACAAGTTAAATATATATAAAATGAATGGTTTCTTATATCTAAGCATCAACCATTTAGAAAATGTAATGGAAAAGATATTCTACTTACAAAAGTATCAAGAAAATGAAATATGTATACATGTAACTAAACCCCAAACAAAATAGAATAAAATCTGTACGAAACTCTGCTGAGAGAAATAAGGTTGGGACACATGAAAAGACGGACATTCTTAAGCCAATCTGTAAATCCTACGTAATCTCTATAAAAATCCCAAGTGATTCCAAATGAATTCTGAAACTCATAGTGGGAGAGGAACAATAAGAAAATGGCCAGGATAATTCTGGAAAAGGCAAGTCATGAGGAGGTACTTGCCCACTTAGTACTAAAAGGTGCTGTGCTGAGTCACTCAGCCATGTCTGACTCTTTGTGAACCCGTGGAATATAGCCCGCCAGGATATTCTGTCCATGAGGATTCTCCAGGCAAGAATACTGGAGTGGGTTAGAAGGTATTACAAGGGTATAGCAACTAAGTGTATGATATCAATCCTGGAACAGACAGATCAATGAAACAAGATAGTGCGTCCGGAGTGTGTGTGTGCTGTGGGCTGAGTTATGTCCCCCCAGCATTCATAAGTAAAAGTCCTAACCCCCAGGATCTCAGGATGTGATAGATTTGAGATACTGGAGTGTCTTTAAAGAGGCCCTTGAGTTAATATGAAGCTGTTAGGTTGACTTTAATCTGATATGATTGGTGTCAATTAAGAGCAGATTGGGACACAGACCTTGTGCACAGGGGAAGACTGTGTGAAAATGCAGGAAGACGCCGTCTAAAGCCGAGGGGAGAGGATTCAGGAGAGGTCAGCGCTGCTGGCGCCTCGGTCTCAGACTTCTGGCTTTAGAACTATAAGAGAATGTGTTTCTTGTTATGTGCCGTCCTGAATGGGGTGGGGGTTTGGGGGAGAATGGACAAATGGATATGTACCACTGTGTCCCTCCGCTGTTCAACTGAAAGTACCACAACTCTGTTAATCGGCTGTACTCCAACNCTGGCAGCCACTGATCTTTTTATTGTCTCCATAGTTTTTCCTTTCCCAAAGTGTCATCATACAGCTGGAATCCTATATTGAGGTTGGAATCATCCCATTTGCAGCCATTTCATATTGGCTTCTTTCACTTAGTAATGTGCATTTAACTTTCCTCTATATTTTTTTCAGGTCTTGGTAGCTTTTTTTTTAAAATTATATATTTATTTTTAAAATTTATTTATTTGGCTGCATCAGGTCTTGGCTGCATCAGGTCTTATCTGCATCATGTGAGATCTTAGTTATGTCATCGTGGACTTCAGTAGTTGTGGAACACGAGCCTAGTTGCCCCAAGGCATGTGGGACCTTCCCAGACCAGGGATCAAACCCATGTCCCCTGCATTGGGAGGCAGATTCCTAACCACTGGACCACCAGAGAAGTCCCTGTTTTTTTTTTTTTTAGTTTTGAATAATATTTCATTGTATTGACCATTATATACCAGTTTATTTATCCATTCTCCTGCAGAAAAATCTTGGTTGCTTCCAAGTTTCGGCAATTATAAAAAAGCTGCTGTAATATCCACGTGCAGGTTTTTGTAGTGACATAAGTTTTTATCTCATTCGGGTAAATACCAAGCAGCAAAACTGCTGGATCTTAAGGTGAGAGTATGTCTAGTTTCGTAAGAAACCATCAAACGGCCTTCCAAAAGGACTGTAGTAATTTGCAGTCCCATCAGAAGGGAAGAGCGTTCTCATTGCCCTACACCCTCTGAGCCTTTGGTGCTGTCAGTGTTCTGGTTTCCAGTCATTCTGATAGATATATAGTGGCATCTCATTGCTGTTCTCACTTGCATTTCCCTAATGACATATGGTGTTGAGCATCTTTCACATATATATGGGGTCGCACAGAGTCGGACACGACTGATACAACTTAGCAGCATATATATATATATATATCCAGCATATATATATATGAGAAGGAAATGGCAACCCACTCCAGTATTCTTGCCTGGAAAATCCCATGGGCTGAGGAGCCTGGTGGGCTACAGTCCTCGGGTTTGCAAAGAGTCGGACGACTGGGCGACTTCACTTCACATATATATATATATATATTTGGCTGTGCTGGGTCTTTGTTGCAGCATGTGAGATCTAGTTCTCTGATCAGGGATCAAATTTGGGCCCCCTGCATTGGGAACGTGGAGTCTTAGCTCCTGGACCACAAGGGAAGTCCCCCCATCCTTTTGTTGTTGAGCATCTTTTAATATTCTTACTTGCCATCTGTATATCTTCTATCTTCTTTGATAAAGTGTCTGTTCAGAGCTTCAGCCAGTTTTTAAATCAAGTTGCTCATTTTCTCGTTGTTGAGGTTTAAGGGTTCTTTGTGTATTTTCCCAGTCCTTCATTAAATATGTCTTTCGCAAGCATTTTGTTCCAGGCTGTGGCTTGTCTTTTCACTCTCTTGCCAGTGTCATTTTCACCGTGTGGTTTTTAATTTTTGTGAAGTCCAACTTATCATCAGATATTTCATGAGCTGTGCCGGTGGTGTTGTGTCTAAAAAATCATTGCTGTGCCCAAGGTCACCTAGATTTTCTCCTGTTATCTTCTAGGAATTTTATAGTTTTGCATTTTTGATTTGTTTTGAATTGTGAAGAATGTAAGATCTTTGTCTAGATTTTTTCCTTTTCATGTGGATGTCTGGTTATTCCAACACTATCTGTTGAAAAGACTGTCCTTTCTCCACTGTGTTGTTTCTCAGAATCTTTTAAAAGTAATCTATCCATTAGCCTTTTATTTGAGGTGTGCCCTTTGTCAGGTCCTTTGTATAAAGTTTGTTTCTGGATTCTTAATTTTTCCCTGGTAATATGTTTGCTTATAACTTGCATATACTTGATATTTTAATAAGAAATGCTAAAATGAAGATGAACCAGTCCCCAGTTATTACTATTTTTCCCTTTAAAATTTTTTTTTGGTTTTCCCTAAGAGAAGAAAGTGAAAGTCACTCANGATTCTTAATTTTTCCCTGGTAATATGTTTGCTTATAACTTGCATATACTTGATATTTTAATAAGAAATGCTAAAATGAAGATGAACCAGTCCCCAATTATTACTATTTTTCCCTTTAAAATTTTTTTTGGTTTTCCCTAAGAGAAGAAAGTGAAAGTCACTCAGTAATGTCCGACTCTTTGGGACCCCATGGACTGTAGCCCGCCAGGCTCCTCTGTCCATGGGGATTCTCTAGGCAAGAATACTGGGGTGGTTAGCCGTTCCCTCCCCCAGGGGATCTTCTCAACCCAGGGGTTGAACCCAGGTCTCCCACATTGCAGGCGGATTCTTTACCATCTGAGCCTCTGGGGAAGCCCTGGTTTTCCCTGGCCGTTTGTTTTTCCAAATTTGTGAGGTTTTACCAGAAAGTCCTGTTTGATTTTTGAATGGGATTAATGAAGCCATAAATTAATTTGGGAAGGCTGACACTTTGGCTTCTCATTTTTGGGAACCTGATGGGGGTCTCAGTCATAATGTTTAGTTCATTAATTGAATTAGGTCAAGGGGCATGGAGGTGAAATTGACCTCAACAGAAAGGTGCAAACCAGACCGCAATAGGCACCCTCTAAGGCAGGTTTATGGAGGAAGAGGCCAGGAACTGTGGGGATCACAGAGGCACTCCCAAGTATAATTGATCAGCCAGAAGCATTATATGGCCCAGACTTTGTTTTGAAGTTTTTATTCTAGGACGGATTGACCCCGAGGGAAAGTGAGGCTGTGTTTTTATATGGATTCCTTTATCTGGGTGGAGGTGGAGTGTGGAAGAGCTGGCTGCAACTAGCATTGTGTTCTGTCTGGGGACCTTCCACACGGACAGGCTCCCTTAAGAGGGCCTGTGTTGGGCAGTGGAAAGTACACGGGCTTCAGGTTAAGTCTGGGTTTGAATTCTGACAGCTATGTGTGTGATCTTGGCCCTTAACTTCTCTGATCCTCATCTGAAATGTGGATAACTATAGGGTTGTTATTTGTATTAAATGCGGTGATAACACAAAGTCCCTGTATGGCCCAGCACAAAGTAACATGCAACAGTTGGTGGTTGTCAGTAATAGTAATACAATTATTGTTTCTTTGGTGGTGGGAGGATTAAAAGGAGTAATGGATATAAAGAGTTATCACAGTGCCTGGTACATATTGAAAATGTTAGTCTCTCAGTCGTGTCCGACTCTTTGTGACCCCATGGACTGTAGCCCACCAGGCTCCTCTGTCCTTGGAATTCTCCAGGCAAGAATGCTGGAGTGGGTTGCCATTCCCTTCTCCAGGGGATCTTCCTGACCCAGGGAACAAACCCAGGTCCCCTGCATTGCAGGTAGATTCTTTACCATCTGAGCCACCAGGGAAGCCCCTGGTGCGTATTACTACAGTTATTGTTGTCAGTGTTGTTAATATTCGATTGTTATTCATGTAGCATGCAGGCGTTCCACACGTGGCCCTAAAAGACTTGGGTGCAAAGGCACTGACTGTGAACTGTGCTGGCAGGTGCCGTGGGCCCGTCCTGCCCACCTGCGTGGTGTTGCTGCCAGGAGCCCTGGGGGACTTGGCCCAGGTGCCTGGACTTTGCTCTAAGAACTGAGTCTCTTCCAGAATCCATTGTCTCGGACCAAAATGATGGGGAATCCCCCAAGCCCTTCTCTGCTCTGCAACCCCGGCCTCCTAAATTGTAGGGTAGAGGAAGCAGCCTTGCCCTGGCAGGTCAGGGACTCGAGGCTCTAGTCTTCACCCCCTTTTTCTGGACTGAGGTTTGTTAAGCATATCAGGTTATCTCCCTAAGAATCCTTTTTGTTATTCGTACAGTGAGGTCAATATAACTTACTAATCGCTCCTTCCCAGGACTGTATGAGGCTCAAATGAGAGAAGGTAGAGACGACATCTGGTGTATACCGGGCCTCCAGCTGGGGTTATTCAACAAAATACAAGATGCTGGGTAAATCTGAATTTGAGATATATATATAAGAATTTGTTTAGGGTAAAGTGAAGTTGCTCAGTCGTGTCTGACTCTTTGCGACTCCGTGGACTATAGGCTACCAGGCTCCACTATCCATGGGATTTTCCAGGCAAGAATAATGGAGTGGGTTGCCCTTAGGGTAGGTATATCCTAAATACCCATAAGACACACTTATACTGAAAAACTTACTTGCTGTTTAGCTGAAGTTCAACTTTAATTGGGAACCCTATGCTTTCATTTGCTAAGCCTAGCACCCTATCCCTCACAAATATCAGTTCCCTTCCTACCATCTGGAAGCCTAGATTTGTAGCCCTGACTACCTCCCAGACCCCTGGGAGGCTCTCATGAATTCCCACCAAGGGATTCAATCAACAAAGGCTTGCTGGGCTGGTAGGAGAGATGCATAAAGACGGAGGTGTAGCAGTTGGTTAATCAAAACTGTGGACTTGTATCATGAAATGGCCTAAAAAAAGGTCACAGGCTGCTCAGACACGAGCTGTTGGTGTGAGGGTGACCATTGAGTCTCTGGAGCCTCCTTTTGGACTGGGAGCTCCAGAAGAATGGCATCTGATCTCTTTCTGGAGCTGAAGGTGGTGTCTGTCCCTTCCCGCTGNAGTCTGAGTGAACTCCGGGAGTTGGTGATGGACAGGGAGGCCTGGAGTGCTGCAATTCATGGGGTTGCATTTGCTCAGACATGACTGAGCAAATGAACTGAACTGAAGAGCAGGTATGTATTCTCATAGTCATATGGTTTTGTAAAGTTTATTAAGATATAAATTTTTCTGATGTTGTGAAGCCAGTTTGAGATACTTTGGAAAATTTCCGTAAAACAAGTGGAAATATATAGATTCTTTATTTGGTTGAATATAAAAGGACCTCCTTTTTTCATCTTTAAATTTATCTATTAAAGCACAGAGAAAAAATTCAGATAACAAATTAATGAAATGTGAAGCAAAAGTGAAGTGATGTGAAAAAGATGAGTGATGAAATCAATAGAAATTATTCTGACATTGAGGNGAAATATATAGATTCTTTATTTGGTTGAATATAAAAGGACCTCCTTTTTTCATCTTTAAATTTATCTATTAAAGCACAGAGAAAAAATTCAGATAACAAATTAATGAAATGTGAAGCAAAAGTGAAGTGATGTGAAAAAGATGAGTGATGAAATCAATAGAAATTATTCTGACATTGAGGAGTGAATTGAAACATTTTTTCCAGATTATGCCAAAAGCAATAATTCATTAAGAGGAAGAAATAAATTTTGAATAGAAGCAATGAATAGGCTCTTAGATTGTTTAAGAGTTCAAAAAGTGAAGAGAAGTTAATCATATGACTATATCGGGAAAAGATTTAAATTTCTTGCTGGTTTGATACAAAATATTGACATTGATGAAGATAATATAAAACCTATAATAATGCCACTTACAATGAGCACATTGATGCCAAACTGGTTCATGGGTGCCATCAATTTCAATTGTATTTAATATTAGGCACTGTACAAAAAATTGAAGTACTCTGAACTCTTACAGCTTATAAATTAAATAAACTTGATAGAAGTTTCCCAAATTTGACAAAAATCCTTAGTCCTTATACATTTTACCAATATATGTGGAGATGAAAGAAAGTGCAAATGCTATCAATTAAAAAAAAATTGATCAACCATGATAGACTGACTTCTCAAAGAGTTGCAGATGAAAACTATAGGGGAAAAAAAAAAAGATACTATAGCATGTACCAGACAGTTAATTGCTATGAGTATTATATTATTTTCCCGGATTTATGTCAAGTTTGTGGTATTTGCCAGCTTTTTAAACAAAATGGATGATTTATTGTGATATCTTTTCTTGTTCTATAAACAACTGCTACTGTCAGTTGCTGCAATAACAAATGAGTGCAAAACTTAAACAATAACACATGTATTATTTCATATCTGTAGGGCAAGAATTTAAAGGGTCTTAACTTGGTAACTGTCATTCGAGGTCTTTTAAGAGGCTGCAGTTAAGATGTCAGCTGAGACTTCCCTAATGTGAAGGCTTGAGTGGTGATGGTGTTGCGAAAGTTCCCATCCTGTATATAATAAGGATTCCCTTNGTTTCCTTGACTTAGAGAATGAGGAATATGTAGTCTTTTATCTCTTATCTGGGCAGGGCTCAGCTGTCTCCTGCTCCTGCTGGTTTGGAGTATCTGTCCACAGAAGGGAACTCCAGCTGCTCAGCCTGCGGCCCATCTATCTCCTACCTGAAGGCGTGTCTTAGGCCCCGTCCCCCTGCAGAATGCGGATGCTGGACTCAGATAGGCAGCGCCGGCTGCGGGACGGGCTTCCTGGGGAGGTGTATCACTGATGTGAGGCAGTTTTCCATCAGTGATGCATACTTTCGAGTCAATCATTGCTCTCTCCTCTGTTAAATGTTAATACTTCTGAGGCAGGTGACTCCACACTTCACTGCAAATTTATTTTCGGGATCATCTTTTTCTTTGTCCAGAAGGATGGGCTAGACCTTTCCAGTGGTCTGGGGGTATTGGCTAAAATCCAAAGCCTAGAATAATAGGTGACCCTCCCCCTTGCCTCCTGCTCCCCACTCCCCACTTCTACCAACACACACATTTTAAAGAGAGATGCTAGACCACTCATGAAGAATTTGCTAAGAAGTATCCAAGCCGGTTTGGCAACTTCTGGTCTTGGGACATCACCCACCTCCAGCCTAGATCTAAGAAAATCTAAAGATTGCTCAGAGATCTGAGGATTTCTTTAATGAGAAAAACATACCACCTCAGGTGGCTTCATTAAACTATTTCTTGAATATGGCATTCACTTCCAGAATTTGTTGGGCCGTGGCTGGAATGTTTCCTTGGGGTCCAAGTTGACCTGACTGATACCCTGGGAGATACCTAGACTCATGGGTCTTGAAAGCTTCCCACCCAAGATTTCCACCTGCTCAGGAAGGGACACCCCAGTGAAAAAAAAAGTGCCTCTGTGGGCTGAACTTTCAAGCGGGAGCTAAGTGATGTTTGTAGAAAGTTAGCTGGAGGGGGCATCACCCATGTCTCCTGGGTCAGAGAATGGGGCAGTGCTGGGGATCCCCAGCAAGGGGTCTTTAAGAACCCACCAATGGCCCCCTTGAAGAATAGGGGAAAAGCCTGCCTGTAGATGATTGGCAAAGATATGCCCTAATCTCCAGAACCTGTGGTTATATTGTCTTAATTACAAAAAGGACTTTGCAGATGTGATTAAGGATCTTGAAATGGGAAAATTATCCTGATTAGCCAGGCAGGCCCGATATAATCACAAGAGTCATTTTAAGAGAGGGATGAGGACAGAAGTCAGAGAGAAGATGGTGCTGGCTTGAAAGATGGAGGAGGAGGAGAGGGCCACACGCCAAGAAATGCAGATAGGTCCTAAAAACTGAGAGAGGCCAGGAGAGGGATTCTCCCTTGGAGCCTCCAGAAGGAACGCAGTCCATTTCAGACTTCATATCTCAAGAACTGTGAGAGGATCACTGTCTGTTACTTTAAGCCTCTAAGTTGGTAGCAGTTTGTTAGGGCAGTGATGGAGAACAAATTCACCTTCTATGACTTGGAGGCATTCGGCAGCCAGCGTATCTCTGCCAGAGGAAACACAGGCTGCCCAAATATGGCAGGCCACATTCTTATGCCAAGAAGTTATGCATTGTTTATTTGACAGTCAAGTTTAACTGGGCATCCTGTTTTTTTTTTTTTATTTGCTAATTCTGGCCAGAGAGGAGTAGAAAATCCATTAGCTAGAAGGACACTTGCCCTCTCGGCTTCTCGTCTCTCTTCAGGGCTCCACACCTGCAGATGCAAAGCAGGTAGTGAATATGGAAGGAGTAGTGAGTGAGGCAGAAGAGCCACTGACCCTCCCCAGGGCGGGTGTCTGCGTCAGGTGTGGGGCCAAAGAAGAGGGAATGAGCCTTGAGCTGGCTGAGATGAAGGTTTTCACTTAGATTGGCCTGGAATATTTAATGTCTGAAAATCAGAATCATTGGTTAATATCTGAAAGTGACCAGAGCATCTGGGGACCTTCCCAAGATATTGTCCCAGGATGGGAAGAGAAAACCAAGAGCAAAAAGGTTTGAAAGGCAAGGGGGAGAAAAAAGGAAAGGTGACGTCCAAGTACACAATCAATCCAGGCAGTAAGCCAGTGCCCTCTTTTACCCAAGCCTCGTGCTCTCCTCTGCTGAGCTGCTATCACCTCTCGGGAAACGTGACATCTCAGCCTGCCACTATTTTACTAAACTGCTTTTTTTCTGGGCCAGGAAGGATGCCCCAGGCCCACAGTGAGGGGAGAGGGTGAGGAAAAGGGCAGAAATTCCAGAGGGGACCTCAGGAATTAGGAGGACTGTGTGTGAACTGAACGACCTTTCGTGGCCTGGCCATCTCTCGGGACTGGGCCTGAGCCGCTTTGGGGAAGGCCCAAACTCCATCACCAAAAAGGAAGATACGGTGAGACTGAAAGGTGTGTGCCTGGAATTTTCTGAACAGGCCCTGTGACAATCCCCCCAAGCAGGCCTCTCACTCGAATTCCACGTGATGACTCTGTTGTCTGCAGGGAACAGCTTAGAACATTCTCTCCACCTGGGTTTTCTTGCCCTAAGCAGATAGGATGACTTCTGTCTGACTCACCCTAAGCCTGACCTATTTGTGAAATGCTTTCTGTACAAAAAAGCTGGAGGTAAGTGCAGAGGATTATACATTTATGATCCCTGTGTAGACAGGATTGTCTAACCCTCTCATTTCAGCTGCTCCCTGCCCTATCTGTGGTCAGTGAAGGCTGACCGCATGTTGGCGAGTGTCTAATGGCCTAGCTTG
>SJYV01023027.1:305339-331518 GCA_006410875.1 Neotragus pygmaeus
GAGATGGGGCCTGGGGGAGGGCTTGCAAAGTGCAGGAGCAGCAGGCTGGGGAAGGCTGTGAGCACCCAGAGATCCTTGTCTAATGCTGCCTTTGCTTCGAGGTACCCCAGGAACCTCATCAGGATGAAGGGCTGCAGGTGTTGTATCAGCTCAGCGGGAGCCAGTGTGATATAGTGGAAGGAGCTGGGGCTTCCCACTCAGATCTGTTTGTTTGTTTGTTTTTTCCTGTCATTTTATTTACTGCATGGTGGTGGCTTTTCACACGCTGGTGGCTCAGATGGTAAAGCGTCTGCCTACAATGAGGGAGACCCGGGTTCAATCCCTGGGTCAGGAAGATCTCCTGGAAAAGGAAATGGCAACCCACTCCAGTACTTTTGCCTGGAAAATTCCACGGACAGAGGAGCCTGGTGGGCTACAGTCCATGGGGTTGCAAAGAATCAGACACGACTGAGTGACTTCATTTCTAGAACCTCTTGCCTCATTTACCAAATGGCTGTATGATCTGCCCTTTACGGCTCTCAGACCTCATACAAGAGTAAAAGAAACATTACCTGTGTGAGGTTATTACATACTGTGACACGCTCCACACAAAATATTTGAAAGTGCTGGGAGAAGCTGACATGAGGTTTCTGAAAATTTGCCTTTCCCATGGGTAGAAGTAGGGAGGGCGGCTGATTATGTCAAGTGACAGGTGATGCTAATGTGGTTTCGGCAAGCTGAGCCCACCACGGACCCACCCTCCAGGCTGCCCAGACTTTCCCACCTGACTGCCCACAGGGCTTGGGCGGGGAGCCCAGTGGACCCGGCCCAGCTCCCTCCGGGTGAGAAGAACGGACTTGCGGTCCCCGAGAAGGTCTCCATCTCCCCTCTGAGCCCCACCAAGCAGGAGGCAGCACTCCAGGGCTCTGTAGCCCCTTGCTGGACTCTGCCATGGGCTTCCCTACCAAAAGCTGCTCTGTAGACGCAGAGTTCCCGACACATAAGAACTCCGAGATTTTTCCCCTGGGAGAAAGCGGTGCCCACAGGACCTGGTGCAGAGGGTGCTCTGCTCCGTGGGGCACCTGCGGGTTTTTCTGGGTGCAGAGCAAGGGCATTCTCAGGGAAACCAGGGAGGCCCGTCGCGAGGCAGCTGTTTTGGTGATCCCCGTGGTTCTGGAATCTAGACGCTAGTGATTGTCACAGGAACTGCCTCACAGCCTCGGCAATCACTGGCTTGTTAATCCATGTAGGACTTGGTGCTGAGTTGTCTCTATTTCCCCTCAGTGGTCCGTCTTTCTGCCAGAGCACAAGTGGACATTGTGGGCACATCGCCTGGTGGCACCTTGCAGCCCTCTCTGTTTGCAGAGTGCCATTCTGCCGATTTGGGGGAGCTGTGCTTTGTCTTAAGTCAAAGAGATCTGGGTTTGAACTCCTTGTTCTACTAATTACTGGCACCATGATTTGAGTGAGTTGATTAAACCGAGACGCACTCCCCTTGTCTGTAAACGGGAAGAAGAGCAGACTCGCCTCTTGAGGTTGTAGGGAGGCCTAAGTGAAGAATCCACTGGAAGCACATAGCGTGAGCCTGGCCACGTCGCTCACCAAAAGCAGTATCTGTTGTTTTCTTAAAGTGGAAGTGAAGTTGCTCATTTGTGTCCGACTCTTTGCGACCCTGTGGACTGTAGCCTACCAGGCTCCTCCATACATGGGATTCTCCAGGGCAAGAATACTGGAGTGGGTTGCCATTTCCTTCTGTGTTGAGGTCCTTTAATGGACTGGAACCTGGTGGTCTGGAGTTGACCAATAAGAAAGTAAAGGAGAGAGAAAGAGGCTGATATTCCTTGGTTTCCGCAGAAAGCCAATAAAGTCCCTGCATGGGCTTGCTCTGTTCACGGAGGCCTCAGGCGCCCTCTCGGTGGGGTGAAGGCGCAGAGCGCCTTCTCGAGAGGGTCTTAGAAGCCCGGGCAGGAAAGTGAACTCAGAGAACCTCTGTGCTCCAAAGAAATAGCCTGAGAGAGCAAAGGGGGGAGAGAGAGAGAGAGAAAAGGCAAGACATGGAGACCAAAGATCCATATCAAAGAAAGAGAAAGTTGTAAATAATCACTTTTACCATATGGTTCATAAAAAGGAAGAGGATACTCATCACCGTATAGAAAAACTAAGGAAGGAAATGCCTGGGTTCCTCAGCCCCCAGGAAAGGCTTGCCTCTCCTGTTAATTCCTGAATATTCAGGAATTAATAAGGAACAGGGACTTCCTGACAGATCCAAATCAGCACACAGGAAGCCTCCTGTTAAGTGCTTCCTGACACTTCTTAATCAACCATTAGATTCATTAACATAACATAAAAATAATGGTTCGGATTTGTGAGACACTTTCACCTTTCTATGACTAGCATAGAGCAAGCACTGAATATTAGCAATTATGGTTAATAATAATATTGAGAGTGGCAGCCCTTACAGAGCTGTGAAGTGTGATATTATCTCCCAAGCCCTTGATTGGGCCTCTTAATTTGGACCCCTTGATGGTCTGTGGGTCAAATTCATGGGGTTTGTGGCCTTGGATAGGAAAAAAAATTAGACCGTTTATTCTTACTAGCCTCTAACTGAAATGAAGAATCTCCTCCAATGATGAATCTAGGCAACAGCATACACTAGTAGTAACAACACCTGTGATTTTGATACCAACAGCAGTCTACATAAAATATTGGCTATGCTTGATATTACAAAACTAGATAGTAAATCTGCTATTAGAACTTGTCATTTAATGTGTTAATAAAGAAGCACATCTTTTGATACTTACATTTCAGTGTAAGTGGGTTTTTAAAAAACTACTTTATATTTTATTTTATGATGTTAAGAACATTATCCTGGATAAAGTCAACAGGCTTCACCAGACTGACTGCTGAAGGCATCCAGGGTATGAAAATGTTAAGAATTTATAGAGTGCAGAGGCAGTCCCCAAGACCACCCTCACTTCTGATGCCAACTGCAAGAGGTGGGGTCCGCAAGACCACCCTCAGTGTTTTGTTTTTGTTTTTCAGTTGAAGTATAGTTAATTTATAATGTTCAGGTGTATAGCAAAGTGATTCAGTTATACATATATACGTGTATTCATTTTCCTATTCCTTTACATTATGCAAAATAGTAAATATAGTTCTCTGCACTATACAATAGGCCCTTGTTTATTTTATATAATAGCATGTATGCGTTAATCCCAAATTCCAAACTTATCTCTTCCCCAACTTTCCCTTTGGTAACCATACGTTTGTTTTCTAGGTCTGGGCTTCCCAGGTGGCTTGGTGGTAAAGAATCCAGCTGCTAATATAGGAGGCAGTTGCCATGCAGGAGATGTGTGTGTGATCCCTAGGTTGAGAAGATCCCTTGGAGAGGGAAATGTCAACCCACTCCAGTATTCTTGCCAGGATACTCCCATGGACACAGAAGCCTGGCAGGCTATGGTCCATGGGGTCGCAAAGAGTCAGACAGTGACTGGGCACTCACGCCCGACTTTATTTCTGTCTTGTAAACAAGTTAATTTGTATAATTTAGATTCCACATGTAAGTGACATCATATGATATTTGCCTTTCTCTGTCTGACTTACTTCACTTAGTGTGATAATCTCTGTGGTCCATCATTGCTGCTGAGACCACTTTCAATTTTGATAAATTACTAGAAGAATTTACAGAAATTAACTGAGCTGTTTTAGCTACAGTTTATTACCATGAGTCACCCAAGGGAAGAAACACCTGTGGCAGAAATTTCCAAGAGGGGAACTCCCAGCTGTCCTCTCCCGGTGGAGGCCTAGACAGTGCCGACTTCTCCTTGCAATGATGTGTGACAGAGCACCTGGGATCTTGCCAACCAGGGAAGCCCACTTGAGCCCTGTTCTCTGGAATTTTCATTTAGGCTCAGTCAGGTAGCCGGAGGGGACCACCTGCTTGGCTGACCTTTCATCTCCAGCCCTCTGGAGGTTGAGTGTCTCCATGTGACCCAAGTCTCCACCATAAATCACTGTATTAGACTATCCAGTGTGGTCCAAGGCCCCAAGGAAATGCTTATCAGTCAGGATAGTTTACAAATTTTAGTGATACCTTGCAGGAGCTGAGGACACAGGTCAGACCTGCCTTTGCGGAAGGTTCTACTCTGGAAACAGCCTCAGAGCAGCCATTTTGGAGGCAAATGTGTGTAGGGGTGGGGTGGGAATTAGCCAACACACATAGTTGTAGCTACTGAAACCTGATTTAGAAGATTTTTGTTTGAAGAAAAGTTATGACCAACCTAGATAGCATATTGAAAAGCAGAGACATTACTTTGCCAACAAAGTTTCGTCTAGTCAAGGCTATGGTTTTTCCTGTGGTCATGTATGGATGTGAGAGTTGGACTGTGGAGAAAGCTGAGCACTGAAGAACTGATGCTTTTGAACTGTGGTATTGGAGAAGACTCTTGAGAGTCCCTTGGACTGCAAGGAGATCCAACCAGTCCATTCTGAAGGAGATCAACCCTGGGATTTCTTTGGAAGGAATGATGCTAAAGCTGAAACTTCAGTACTTTGGCCACCTCATGTGAAGAGNAGACTCTTGAGAGTCCCTTGGACTGCAAGGAGATCCAACCAGTCCATTCTGAAGGAGATCAACCCTGGGATTTCTTTGGAAGGAATGATGCTAAAGCTGAAACTTCAGTACTTTGGCCACCTCATGTGAAGAGTTGACTCACTGGAGAAGACTCTGATGCTGGGAGGGATTGTGGGCAGGAGGAAGAGGGGACGACAGAGGATGAGATGGCTGGATGGCATCACTGACTGGATGGACATGAGTCTAAGTGAACTCCCGGAGCTGGTGATGGACAGGGAGGCCTGGCATGCTGCAATTCATGGGTCACAAAGAGTCGGATGCGACTGAGCGACTGAACAGAACTGAACTGAACAAAGACAATGTAGAGTTCATTGTTTCCAGAGGCAACTGAATAATGACAATGATTAAAAACATCATTTAGACTTGGCTTCATACCTACCACTTTCCAAAGTGTATTTGCAAATGTTGAACATGTTAATTCTCAAAAGAGGTGGAAAGAAGGATTACTGTTAAACCCCAGAAGTGGGGGGCCCTGATGGTGGGGCAGACTGTGGACCGTCCTGGCCTCCTTCCTGCCCTGGACTGCCCCCATGCTTCCTTCTGGGCTGTTCAGACAGAGTGGATCCTGTGGCCAAGATGATCAGCAGGTATTTTGCAGAATCAGGTTACCCGGTCATGCATGGGTGATGCTAGGAGCTTAGCCAGCTTTGGAGATGGGGTTCAATGGCCGGGTGGTTACATGAGGTCACCAGCTGCGGATGTGACCAGCTTACATGTGGGAAAGCCTGGAGTCTTCTGGGCCCAGTGTGTTTTGACTCATCTAAAGTGATCCCGATGTCATGACCTTATCCTCAGGTTTGGTGTAAATTACATGCTGCCAGTCTGTATGTTAACATTGAAAAGCCACTCACTCTTTCAGGACCCTATTGCTCGGTTAGGTAATTTCTACAGGCCTGTGAGGGCTGAGGCCCTGCCCCCTCTGCTGGAACCTGTGATCCCTGAAGGGCAGAGGTCCAGGGGCTGACCGGAGCTGGCCTGCAGACGGGCACAGAAGGCCTTCTGGGGTGTGGCTCATATCCAGAGACCTTTGTTTCCCTGAAGAGCACATCTGTGCTCACAAGAGTATTTGCATGTAATTTGTGCAGGAGGTGCAGCTATTTTATGGCAGTCTATGTGGTTTTTTAAAAGCTGCCTTTACAAAGGATCCATTCAAATGACCATTCTCTCCTTCTCCTCCTCTGTGATGCCGTCCATGATTATTTGGGACAAGTCCTTTCAGATAGTCATCGCCACACCCTTGGGCCCTCATCACGCAGCTGGACTGCAGCTCCGTGGGGCAAGGCCTGCTCTGTCTTGGGCATCTCAGCACCAAGAGCAGTGCATGGCATAGCATGGCAGATGCTTGTCCAATGAATACGAGGAATGAATTCTATGAGGTCACTCACTGTATTTATTTCCTGTGGCTCCTGTAAAAGTTGCCAGACACTAGGTGGCTTAAAGCAACAGAAACAACAGAAATTTGTTCTCTTGCAGTTCGGTGGCCGTTAAGGGCACAGTCAGTATCACTGGGCTGAATTTGTTGCAGGGAGGAAGACAATTCTCACTCCACGCTGGAACTGTTCCTTTGACTTGCTTTTCGTTTATTTTGTTATTGTAATCATACTTAATATGGCTCAGAGGGCGCTGCCCCTCTGCTTGACTGTAAACTAAACAACTTTTGTTCACCTCACAGAGAGATAATCTGTCACTGACCACCTATCGTTCAGTCGCTCAGTCGTATCTGACCCTTTGCGACCCCATGGACTGCAGCATGCCAGGCCTCCTGTCCATCACCAACTCCCGGAGTTCACTCAAACTCACGTCCATTGAGTCCATTGGTGACACCATCCAACTGTCTTATCCTCTGTCATCTGCTTCTCCTCCCACCTTCAGTCTTTCCCAGCATCAGGGTCTTTTCAAATGAGTCAGTTCTTCACATCAGGTGGCCAAAGGATTGGAGTTTCAGTCCTTTAGCATCAGTCTTTCCAAAGAATATTCAGGATTGATTTCCTTTAGGACTGACTGGTTTGATCTCCTTACAGTTCAAGGGACTCTCAAGAGTCTTTTCCAACACCACAGTTCAAAAGCATCAATTCTTGGGTGCTCAGCTTTCTTTATGGTCCAACTCACATCCATGACTACTGAAAAAAACCGTAGCCTTGACTAGATGGAACTTTGTTGGCAAAGTAATGTCTCTGCTTTTTAATATGCTGTCTAGGTTGGTCATAGCTTTTCTTCCAAGGAGCAAGCGTCTTTTAATTTCACGGCTGCAGTCACCATCTGCAGTGATTTTGGAGCCAAAGAAAATACGAGCCCACCTATGAATGGCTACAAAAAAAAAAAAAGAGAGAGTAACACACCCCTTTCCCAAGGCTGGCTCTTCCTGAAGGTATTTTGCAAGACTGAAGACCCTCTTTACTTCCTCACTGCCTCTCCCTCTCTAGTCTGCCTTTTGACTTGAATTCCTCATTCTTCCCTCTCTTTCTCTCTATAAAAGAACCTGGCATCCAGATCCCAACAAGATGGTTACTTTGAGGCGCTAGCCTGCCACCTTCTTGGTCAGCTGGTTTTCCGAATGAAGTCGTTTTCCTGGCCTCAACACCTGTCTCTCGGATTTATTGGCCTGTCATGCAGTGAGCAGAGCGAGCTTGGACTTGGTAACAAAACCAAGGTGTCAGCAGAGATAAGATGCTCCGGGGGTTCTAGGGGAGAACCCGTTCCTGTTTCTTCCGACCTCTGCAGCCTTCTTCAGTTGTGACCGCATCACTCAGTGTCTGCCCCTGCGGTCACATGGCCTTCTCTTCTGTGTGTATCACGTCTCCCTCTTATAAGGACTCATGTGATTGCATGTGGGGCCCACCAGGACAACCAGTGTAATCTCCCCACCTCAAGACCCTTAATGACACCTGCAAAATTCTCCTGCCTCCTTTTTTCTCTGTATAAGGTAGCACTCACAAGTTCTAGGTGTAGAAAGTGGAAATCTTCTGGGGGCCATGGTTCAGCCTACCATGCTCACAAAGGGGATAGAAACCCACCCAAGGCTGGGCAGGCCCTCACTGAACAGTGTGGTTGTGGGGCAGGGAAGGATGCATACGTCCCTGAACACTACGAATTCAGGGAAAGTGTCACAGAGGTCTCTGGCTCATGGGGGAGCCCTCATGCTCACATTTGGGGACTATATTACTATGAACAGGTGAGAACCAGGTGTAACCACCACCTGTCACCCTCAGTCTGTGCTTTCGGCAGACCCACACTCGCCTCCCCAGAGCAGGTTCTCGACCTGAATCTCGGGTGGCATGACAGGTTTGGGAAAGGCATCCCTTCCCCAGGAGGACCCTGGTCCGAGGGCTTCCTGGGGTGTCTCTGTGGGGAACTTCATCTCTTTCTGATTGAGATCAGTCATCCTTCCCTTGCACACCCACAGCCTGGTAAGTGAGGGGCAGGGGAAGTGGCAGACAAGGGTGTAGTCATAACTTGGAAAGGTCAGATGCCAGATAAAGAAAGGTCAGATAAGGAAGAAGCCGCACCAAGCTGTCAGGCTCAAACTTGCGGCAAATTTTGCTTTTTCTGATCCCCAGGACCTGCAGATTCTGCTGCTACCCTCTGTCCCCAAAGACATGATGAAAAAGAAAGGCTGTAAGAAAATAATGCTGAAGAATTGATGCTTTTGAACTGTGGTGTTGGAGAAGACTCTTGCGAGTCCCTTGGACTGCAAATAGATCCAACCAGTTCATCCTAAAGGAAATCGGTCCTTAATATTCATTGGAAGGACTGATGTTGAGGCTGAAACTCCAATACTTTGGCCACCTGATGCAAAGAACTGACTCATGGAAAAGACCCAGATGCTGGGAAAGACTGAAGGCAGGAGGAGAAGGGGATGGCAGGGGATGAGATGGTTGGATGGCATCACTGACTCGATGGACATGAGTTTGAGTAAGCCCAGGGAGTTGGTGAAGGACAGGGAAGCCTGCAGTGCTGCAGTCCACGGGGTCACAAAGAGTCAGATACGACTGAGTGACTGAACTGAACTGAGCTGAAGAAAATAGACAGGGGCTGGTTGGCTGGATTTAGTGGGTTTATCCATGCTCACTCGCCTTCCAGTTGCCGTCCTACTGGACGCCCTGCCCCTCAATGCTTCTGAATAGTGTTTCCGCCTGTGGCTTAGGAACCTGTGTCATTGAAGTCTTTTATTCTCTACTCTGTGGATTTTCTCTAAATGTTCACTGGTCTTACTGTTGCTGTGGCTGGGCTTCCCATGCTAAGTCCACAAAGAAAAATGAGACTCAAACAGAGCATGATTCCAGGATGGCTCTGCCCAGGTCTGTCCTAACATCCAGCTGGGGAGGAGCTGGGTGAGGGGTGGGGTGGGCACGAGGCACATCTTCCTCCCAGCAGGCAGGTGTCCTCGATGCGCCATCCTCCCAGACGGAGCATTGCCTCTGATGCTGCTGCTACTGCTGCTAAGTCGCTTCAGTCGTGTCCGACTCTGTGCGACCCCATAGATGGCAGCCCACCAGGCTCCCCTGTCCCTGGGATCCTCCAGGCAAGAATACTGGAGTGGGTTGCCATTTCTTTCTCCAATGCATGAAAGTGAAGCTGCTCAGTCGTGTCTGACTCCTAGCAACTCCATGGACTGCAGCCCACCAGGCTCCTCTGTCCATGGGATTTTCCAGGCAAGAGTACTGGAGTGGGGTGCCATTGCCTTCTCCGTGCCTCTGATGAGTCCCAGCAAAATCTCCCTCCATTTGTGTGTAGCTCCCTTTGACCTGATTCAGCCCCAGAAGACACTGAGAGCTGTTGTAGGGTGCCTGGCCAAGTTTTGAGTGGAGAATCAGCTGGCCTTAGGTGGCTTTTTGCCCTGGATCACTGAGTTTTCACAGGCAGGGCAGCATCCCTGGGCCTCCCTCTGCTATTCTAAAGTGGGATGGGGTGAAAGAGGCTGAAAAATAAGGATCTTTCTAGCTGCTCCCCAGGCCTCTGCGGCGTTAGAACTGGCTTGAGGACCCAGTCTGGGTCTGGAAGCCCAGGTTTATTCTGTCTGTATCTGTAGCCCTCTTAAAAGAGCAGGTGGCACACAGCTCTCCTTCTGTCTGAACTGTGTCCCCTGTGTTTTATTTATTCCAGGGCCAGCGAAGGACCGGCTTAGGCCATGCAGAGAGTGGGGACCAGGTTCCCAGGTGCACTCAAGTACGGGGGCCACAGTGGAGCTGAGGAAGGGGGTGAGGTTGGAAGGCTGTCTGCATCCTCCCCTTCGGGCCTGTCCTCGCTGGGGTGGGCGGGGGGCGGAATCTCGCCTCCTTTTTGCTGAGGAGAAGAGCCTCAACGGATATGCCGGGAGGTGGCTGCTCTAACAAAATACACAGAACGGGTGGTTTAAACAGTAGAAATGCAGTCCTCACAGTTCTGGAGTCCAGGTTGCCTGTGTGGTCAGGTTCTGGTGAGGGCTCTCTTCCTGGTGGAAACAAAAAGAACAGTGTTGCTCAGCATCCCATTATACAGAGGGTTAAATTACAGCCCGCTGCAGCCACTCAGGACAGTGCGCCCGGAGGGGAACGCAGGATGGAAAAAAACAGGGTGAGGTGCTCTGTGCTCCGGATCATCAGGCCCCTAGATAGCTAAGATGCATTTCTAAGGAAGAATTTCAAAGGCCGTGGATTCTTGAGTCTTCCCACACTAGAAAAGCACTAAAATCATTAACTTCACACATGTGTTCTTCGTGATGAGCAGTCATCTTTTACCAAGACGTGTGCTTGACTACCTGTCTTTCCTAGTCCCCAGAGTCATTTGTACCCTGATTCCTCTCCTGCCTCTGGGAGCAGCTCCTCAGGGCTCTCCGAGGGGCTGATTCCTGGGCTGCAGGGCCCAGTGTGAGTGTGCTTAGTGGCTCAGTCATGTCCGACTTTTTGCAGCTGCATGGAGTGTAGCCCGCCAGGCTCCTCTGTCCGTGGGGACTGCCCAGGCGAGAATATCAGAGTGGCTTGCCGTGCCCTTCTCCATGGGATCTTTCCAGCCCAGGGATCCAGCCCAGGTCTCCCACATTGCAGCCACCAGGGAGGCCCATAGTGCTCAGTAAAATCCCTGAAAACGCCGGACTCAAGGCTTTTATACTGTTTTTTTTTTTAACCTTTCAGTGGACACTGGTTTGCAGACTATCTCCTTGCTGTGTCTTCACATGGTGGAGAGAGATCCTCTCTGGTGTCTCTTTCTATAAGGGCACTAATCCCACTCATGAGGGCTTCACTCTCATGACCTCATCTAAGCCTAGTCACCTCTCAAAGGCCCATCTCCAAAGGCATAGCCTTGCGGATATTGGGTTGGGGATCAGGTGTCCACGTGTGAATTTCAAGGGGACACAAACACACCGTTCCCGAGGGGCAGTGGGGCAGCATCTCTCCTGCTGCCTGCGGGGCCAGGGGTCTCCTGGCAAGTGTGGGTGTGGACATGAGTGGGTACAAAGAGGGCTTCCACTCCCAGCCTCTTCCCTGGGAATAAGCTTGTCTGTACAGCCAGTTTACATGTGACATCTCTGTCAATTCATCCTTGTCTCTCCGTTCTCCCCAAACACCCTGAGCTCCTCCTGGGTGCCACGTCCCACAGCAGAGAGAGGAGAGGGTGAGTCCATCCTGGAGCCTGCCCTCTAGGGACTCTTCCTGGCAGGGAAGACCCTCAGGTGAGCCTGGTGTGGGATATCCAGCAAGAGAAGCCAACAGAAGGTTTAGACTTGAGGTGTTCCTTACCACTGCTAGGACTTCCCTGCTGGCTCGAGGGTAAAGGGTCTGTCTGCAATGCAGGAGATCCAGGTTCGATCCCTGGGTCAGGAAGATCCCCTGGAGAAGGAAATGGCAACCCACTCCAGTACTATTGCCTGGAAAATCCCATGGATGGAGGAGCCTGGTGGGCTACAGTCCATGGGGTCACAAAGAGTCAGACACGACTGAGTGACTTCAGTTTACCACTGCTAGGCCTTGCCATGTGTTAATTCCTCTGCCCAAACCTCATTCTCCCCTTTATCTGGGGAGCTCCTACTTATCTTTCAGGTGCCCATGGAATTCTTCCCTGCAGCCCTCCCGTTCATGCTTCTAATTCCTGTTGACATCTCTTAGCTTTGTTTCCTTTTCCTCTTCCTCCCACAGGGCGGAGGCTGTGTCTGTCTCGTTTTACCCCAGTGCCTGGCACACAGTAAGCTGGCAGCCCACGCTTATTGGATCACTGAAAGAAGCTGTTACACAGAGGAGGCACTGGTTAACTTTATCAGGCATGAATCAGAGAGGGCTTTCTGGAGGAGGTAATGACTAAAGGAAGAACAGAAGTTTGCTGGGTCTTCTAGGCAGTGGGGACAGAAAGTGCAAAGGCCCAGAGTGGTNGAGGAGGCACTGGTTAACTTTATCAGGCATGAATCAGAGAGGGCTTTCTGGAGGAGGTAATGACTAAAGGAAGAACAGAAGTTTGCTGGGTCTTCTAGGCAGTGGGGACAGAAAGTGCAAAGGCCCAGAGTGGTGGCATCAGATGGAAGGATGGTGTCGGGATGCAGACGAAAGAGCGGCAGGGGCAGGATGTGCCCTTGGAAGGCCCAGCAGGTGTGTTCAGAAGCTGGGGGTGGGGATTAGAAGGGGCACAATGGCATTGCTCTGTAGGCAGTGCTAAGTGGACTGAGGGCCGCCAGGCTGGAGCAAGGAGGCCAGTCAGGAGACTACTGTGATGCGCCAGGAAAGAAACATGAGTCCTGAACCCAGGCAGCAGCTGTGAGGATGGGGAGGGGGAATGGATCTGTGGTTTCAGGCTGGAGACCTGGGGTTTGAGGATTAATCCCATGTGGCGGAAGGAGCGGTGGAGAGTGGAAGGTGATGCCACCAGCTTGAACCTTAGACCCAAGAACAACAACTTTGAGGAAGTTGGGGTGAGAAGGTCTAAATCAGTTCTGTTTTAGACACAGTGAGTTTGAGGATTCTTGTGTAGCAAATGGTTTTTATATTTGAGTCCAGAGCTCAAGGGAGGGTTCAGAGCAGGTTAGATTTGGACTCCTGGATATATATGTGTGTGTGTGGGTGTATATATATAATATATGGAAAGTTAAACAGTAGGGATGAATGAGACTGCTGGGGAGAGGCTGTGGAGTAGGACCAGAAGGATCTGGGCATAAAACCCTCAGGGAAGTAAAAACCCAGATACCTTCAGAGGAAGAGGATCCAGGAGAGGACACTAAGAAAGGTCTGTCCCTCTGTCCTCCTTGACATAAGTATGTGGGCTGGAGAGTGGATCTAGACAGTGGAAGCCAGTGGTAACCCTAATTCCCCTTGTCAGTGATTGGTTTAGGAACAGACATGTGACTCATCCTGACCAATGAAGCATGAGAGGAGGAGTTCCAAAGGGTTTCTGGGAAAGGTTTCCTATTCTAAAGACAGAGGCAAGGATGAGATTCTGTTTGAGCTCTGGCTTTTGTCCAGTCTGTATGGGATACCAGGAACAGTTTGCAGCTATCTTGTGATCTTAAGGAAACCCAGCCCAAGGAGCAAGTCCACATGCCAAAGCTGGTGGAGAGGAGGAAAGGAAAGAACTGGAATCTTTGGTGACACTGGTGATCTACTCTCACAGCCATCTCTGGAATCCACTCTTCCACCGAGCTTTTTTCCTATGTGATGTAATGAATTGTATTTGTTTTAGCCAGCTTGGATTAGGTTTTCTGTTACTTTCTATTAGAGTAACCAAGGGAGGAAAATATTTCAGCAGAGTCATACTCCTCAGAAATTCGTTATAAGAAAAATAATAATACTGTCTTTTGGCTTTGACAGTCTGGTGGTCACAGGGCAAATTCAGTAGACAGATGGGCAGAGGCTGACGAGAGGGTAAAAAGTAAGCGGCAGGTGTAGAAGTAAAGACTATTAGTGTGGACAGCCCCTTTCAGAAGCTTGGTTGAGAAAGCATGGTGGAGAAACACCCCGACAGAAGACCAGGATTTTTAGTAAGTCAGGGACAGGCTATGCTGCGATCACAAACATCAAGCCTCAGGGGCTCAACACACACAAGGTGTGTATTTTGTTTTTGTTCTTTCACTTGCTGCGTGAAGTCCTCTGTGGATCAGCCAGCTGTCCAGCAGCGCCTCGGGGGTCTGTGTTGTTTCACCATTATGGTTATACTGTCTTGGCATGAGAACTCTGTGGGAACCATGGCAGGTGAAGGGAGGGCCGAGGGGATGTTCAGGGGCCCTTTCTCTGCTTTATCCTGCTAATGACACTTGTCACTTTTGTTCTCAGTCTACTGGACAGAAGTGGTCACATGGTCAGTCTAGCTACAAGGGGAGCTGGGAAATTGGGAGATATATACAGATATGTGGTGAGCATCACATGGCCAGTCTAGCTACAGGGGAGCTGGGGAATTGGGGGATATACATGGATATGTGGTGAGCATCAACTGTATGTGCTGGATCTCAACTTTCTGAACTTTACTTTTTCCTCGGTAAATAAATGATCACCCAACTCACACAGAATTGTGAAAATCAAACAAGGTATGGAGGAACTCTTTTTTTTTTTTTCTGTTGTCCTCCACAATTCTCTTGTCCTGGTTTTTCCATGCCTATGTGAGCTGGGTATTAAAAATAAATCCCCCCTACTGAATACCTACTACAGAAAATGGTAATAGCTGGAATTTATTTATTTTTAAATTAATTTTTGTTGGAGTATATTTGCTTTAGAATATTGTGTTAGTTTCTGCTGTACAGCACAGTGAATCAGCTATGGATACACATGTATCCCCTCTTGTTTTGGATTTCCTTCCCATGTAGGTCACCACAGAGCATTCTAGAATTTATTGAGTGCTTACCATGAATTCCAGACACTGTCCATACATCAGCATAGTACTAAACACACCATTTCCTGCATTTTGAAGGGAACTCAGGCCTATCACGGTGCCTGGCACACAGAAGACATTCAGTACGTTTGGACCAATGAAGCAGCTTGTTCAAGTCACAGCTCTGGCAAGGACAAGGTGACACTCCAGGCCAGGACTCAGGCCAGTGCTGCTGCTTCTGCGTCACCATCTCCATCTTCAGTCACTCAAGTGAGGCTGATTCTCCAAGGTGGCTGGAGTCGGGGTGGGAGGAGGGTGTGGATTTACAGATGGGGAAGTGTTAGATCTTCCTGCATCCAGAGTTCTTGCATTGCCAGGTATGTTCAAATAAATAATGCTCCCTCTCCTCCAATGTATGTAGGTCTTCATCCTCACAACTTGTGAATGTCACCTTCCTTATATTCACCTTGAATGCCACTTCCCAGGTGGCACCAGTGGTAAAGAATCCACCTGCCAATACAGGAGATGCAGGCTCCATCCCTGGGTTGGGAAGATCCCCTGGAGAAGGAAATGGCAACCTACTCCAGTATTCTTGCCAGGAAAATCCCATAGGCAGAGGACTGGCGGGCTACAGTCCATGGGGTCACAAAGAGTTGGACATGACTGAACACACACAGACACACACTGTCACAATCCAGACGCGATTAAGTTAAATTTAGCCCAGATGTGGTTAAGGATCTCAAGGCAGGAAGATTATCTTGGATTATCCAGGTGGGCTCCAAACACAATCACATGTATCCTTTAAAGTGGGAGGCAGAGGGAGATTTAACACAGAGGAGGCGATGTGACTGCGGAGGTGAGAGATTGGATTGCTGCAGCCACAAGCCTGTGATTGCCACTGGAAGCTGGAAGAGGCAAGGAACGGATTCTTTCCTTCCTTAGAGTCCCTGGAGGGAGAGCCACTCTCCCCGCTCCTTGATTTCAGCCCAGGGATACTGAGTTCAGAATTCTGGTTTCCAGAACCACGAGAGAATAAATTTCTATTGTTCGAAGAGACCCGGTTTATGGCGACTGAATACGGCAGCCACAGGAAACTGATACACCTGCTTTGGGGGATGGCTCAGAAACACCTCAGGGTCTGCAGTCCTCTGACCTCTGCCGTCTGGGGGACCAAGAAGGGGTTGCTGTGGCCCCTGTGCCTGCAGCAGAAACTGAGGAGGGGGCCGAGCTGCACCAGTGTCGGTCTGAAAGGTTTTTTCATGTGGACCGTTTTTAACATATTTATTGAATTTGTTACAATATAGCTTCTGTATATTGTGGTGTTTTGGCTGTGAGGCATGTGGGATCTTAGTTCCCCAACCAAGGACTGAACCCAAACCCCCTACGCCGGAAGGCAAAGTCTTAACCACTGGACTGCCAGGGTAGTGCCTGAAAGAGGTTCCAGGAATCAGATACTGAAAGCCATACGTCCAGGAATCCTCACGGGGCACCTGCTACGTGGCAGACCAGCTGGGACAGACCTAACACGACTTGGAACTGGGTCTGGGTGGCCCAGAGACCAGGCTGCGGGCTGAGCTGCTGGGGTGCAGGGAACCCCAGGCCCATCCTACTGACCCTGCTCCGGGGTCAGGTGTGGGGGCAGGAAGGGTCTGGAACCTGAAATCTGAATCTGAAAGCAGATGTCAGCAGTTTGCGTCCCAAGGAGGGTGTTTGGCTCAGGTTTCTTGGGAAGTGGAGACAAGGGCGGTGGAGGAACGTGGCCTGGAGTCTTGCCTGACCTGGAAGGAAGTGCACCCGGTCAAGCGTGGAGGTGCCAAGCCCCAGGAGGCCTGGTGGGCTCGCAGCCGAGGTGTGGGGCGCGGGCGCTGGACAACCCCAGGCAGGGGCTGCCGGCGTGGACGCCCGCCGCCTCTCCAGGGGCTCCCGGAGCTGTGGTGCCTGCTCCGTCCGCGGGGCGGGAGGGCCGTCCCTGGAGACGGAGCGGCTGCTGGGCCTCTCCGCCGCCGGGCCTTGCGCCTGGGCCTGCGGGTGCTTGGACCTTGGCCGTCAGGCGCCGCTCCAAGCTGGGGCGGGGAACGGGCCGTCCGCGGGCCACGCGGGACCACCGGACTCCTGCTGCCCCGCGCACGGGGTCGGACGAGAGGGCGGCCGTGATGGGGTCCTCGGCTTTCTGGGGAGAAACAGACCTCAGGGAAGGGGGGGGTGGGTCTTAGCAAATCAAGAGGAGACAACGGGGAGGAGGTTAGGCAGGAAGCAGGCCTGGAGTGCTGGTCAGCGCCCAGCAACTGGAACCTTCCAGCACCTTCCTGAAAGAGCGCGCCCTCTCGGGGAGGAGTCCCGTTCTGTTAGCTGCTGGGGGAAGCGCTCCGAGAGAGCCATGGCGGGCCTCTAGGCCCTCTTTTCTGCGACTCGGCCTCTTCTGTGACGCCCGTCTCCTCTCCCCGCTCCTCCCGGCCTTTCTTGTCTCCGGCTCCTGGACCCTTCCTCTCTCTCTCTGTCGCCTGCTGTGTCCGCATCGAGGCCACCTGCCGCTCCCCCCACCGAGTCTGGCTTTATTTGGGTCACCTCGGCGGAGAGGCTCAGCCAGGACGTCACAGGACGCACCTGTGCTCCGACACGGCCCGAGCACATTTTTTTNGTCCTCTGACCTCTGCCGTCTGGGGGACCAAGAAGGGGTTGCTGTGGCCCCTGTGCCTGCAGCAGAAACTGAGGAGGGGGCCGAGCTGCACCAGTGTCGGTCTGAAAGGTTTTTTCATGTGGACCGTTTTTAACATATTTATTGAATTTGTTACAATATAGCTTCTGTATATTGTGGTGTTTTGGCTGTGAGGCATGTGGGATCTTAGTTCCCCAACCAAGGACTGAACCCAAACCCCCTACGCCGGAAGGCAAAGTCTTAACCACTGGACTGCCAGGGTAGTGCCTGAAAGAGGTTCCAGGAATCAGATACTGAAAGCCATACGTCCAGGAATCCTCACGGGGCACCTGCTACGTGGCAGACCAGCTGGGACAGACCTAACACGACTTGGAACTGGGTCTGGGTGGCCCAGAGACCAGGCTGCGGGCTGAGCTGCTGGGGTGCAGGGAACCCCAGGCCCATCCTACTGACCCTGCTCCGGGGTCAGGTGTGGGGGCAGGAAGGGTCTGGAACCTGAAATCTGAATCTGAAAGCAGATGTCAGCAGTTTGCGTCCCAAGGAGGGTGTTTGGCTCAGGTTTCTTGGGAAGTGGAGACAAGGGCGGTGGAGGAACGTGGCCTGGAGTCTTGCCTGACCTGGAAGGAAGTGCACCCGGTCAAGCGTGGAGGTGCCAAGCCCCAGGAGGCCTGGTGGGCTCGCAGCCGAGGTGTGGGGCGCGGGCGCTGGACAACCCCAGGCAGGGGCTGCCGGCGTGGACGCCCGCCGCCTCTCCAGGGGCTCCCGGAGCTGTGGTGCCTGCTCCGTCCGCGGGGCGGGAGGGCCGTCCCTGGAGACGGAGCGGCTGCTGGGCCTCTCCGCCGCCGGGCCTTGCGCCTGGGCCTGCGGGTGCTTGGACCTTGGCCGTCAGGCGCCGCTCCAAGCTGGGGCGGGGAACGGGCCGTCCGCGGGCCACGCGGGACCACCGGACTCCTGCTGCCCCGCGCACGGGGTCGGACGAGAGGGCGGCCGTGATGGGGTCCTCGGCTTTCTGGGGAGAAACAGACCTCAGGGAAGGGGGGGGTGGGTCTTAGCAAATCAAGAGGAGACAACGGGGAGGAGGTTAGGCAGGAAGCAGGCCTGGAGTGCTGGTCAGCGCCCAGCAACTGGAACCTTCCAGCACCTTCCTGAAAGAGCGCGCCCTCTCGGGGAGGAGTCCCGTTCTGTTAGCTGCTGGGGGAAGCGCTCCGAGAGAGCCATGGCGGGCCTCTAGGCCCTCTTTTCTGCGACTCGGCCTCTTCTGTGACGCCCGTCTCCTCTCCCCGCTCCTCCCGGCCTTTCTTGTCTCCGGCTCCTGGACCCTTCCTCTCTCTCTCTGTCGCCTGCTGTGTCCGCATCGAGGCCACCTGCCGCTCCCCCCACCGAGTCTGGCTTTATTTGGGTCACCTCGGCGGAGAGGCTCAGCCAGGACGTCACAGGACGCACCTGTGCTCCGACACGGCCCGAGCACATTTTTTTCTTCTGTTTGCTCATCTTGTACTTCCTCATTCACCCTTTCTACACATTCGCTCACAGTGTCATCCGAGGCTTTCTGGTCCCCTCACATATCTCCATCTATTTTTATCAGCAAACACCCAAACTTCTTCCTGGGGCCTCCCCGCCCCCACGCAGCCTGCAGAGAAGGCTCGGCTCCCCAGGGCCCCTGGGCGGGTCAGGAGGCTGCTGGGGGGTGGGGGGTGGGCAGAGAGGTCCGGCTCCTCACCCGGACTCCGGAGAGGCCCCTCAGACAGGAGGAGCGACCGTCTCCCCTCAGCTCGTAGCCCGAGGCTGCTCCCTCCTGAGGCCCAGGAACCCTTCTGGAAGCAGCAGAAGTCCCCACGTGGAGGCCGCAGAGTTCCCTGTTAGCACATGATTTAGACTTGGGCGGCCAGAGGGGCAGCTGGGGTCCTGCTTCTATTCCTCGTGACCCCTGGCAGGTTACGTAATCCCCTGCGTGCCTTTAGTCTGGAAACCAGGCATTCTGTGTTGCTCTGCCTGCTGCACGAAGGGTCCTGTGCTGCGAGCTCCCTCTGAGGGTGACGGCCAAAGGCAAGGCGATGCTGATGAGCACCATGGCCGGTGTGGCAGGCCCTGTCCTGGGTGCCTTCGTGCGTGAGCTCACTCAGTCCTGCAGCAACCTGGGAAGGAGATGCTGTTATCCTCTCTATGTCACAGGTGAGGAAATATGGAAGCGCAGAGAGGTTAGGCTACCTGTCCAAAGTTGCACAGCTGGTAAGTGGCTGATTTGGGTTTCACATTCAGCAGTCTGGCCCCCCCAGACCTCATACCCTCACGACTGTTTTCCTGATGGCCTGGAAACCCTCTTCCCTCCCTACACTGCCATGGTCCGGGAGGACAGTGTTGGCGCCTCTCTCACTCTGTACCACATCCAGTGCCCAGCGGGAGGGGCCCGACTTGCAGAAGTGGTTGTCCAGGTCTGGAGCACATGGGGCCAGGCCCGCCTCAGTCTCCCGAGGGCGGCGCGGTCACTGGACGGAAGGGAGGGCCTGCTCCAGGGCTGCGGTGACCATCTGTGTTTTTGCAGCTCGGTCTCTTCAGGCTTTGTTACCACAATACGTTTATTTTTGGAGAATTACTATTCCCAGCTTGGCACCGCAGGCCTCTTATTTGTCAACCGAGTTCTTTCTGGTTTCTTTTGAAGTGCGTTGTGTGCCAACTCCACCGCTGCTATCTTTGTTTCTTTTCTAAAATCAGCACCCGAGTGGGCAGCCCTGTGTATTCACTTGCTTCTTCAACAAACACAGCTTCCGTGTAAGGGCACTGTGCCGATTGCTCTGGGGACATCAAAGATGAAGTCGGTGTGGCCTTTGCCCTCCAGAATCTTCCAGTCCACGAATGACAAATAGCACGGAGGTGGCTGTAATGGCACATGGATGATGCTCTATGAGTGTTCCCACCAAAGTCATGGCAGGACTTCAGAGAGCTCTCAAGGAGGCCTTTCTAGAGGAGATGGTGGGTAAATCAGCTATAGTGCAGAGATCCCTATAGATCCTGAAGATCTCAGGTCCATCTTCAGATACAGTTTCGTTTCCCTGTCCCGCAGAAGTGCAGATGCAGGTGGTGCCGGGCTGGCGGGATGGCTCAGCCTTGCGGGGTCATTCAGGGACCAGTTGTGCGCCATCCCGTTTCATTTGTTTGCTCCGCTGTCATCTACTGTCTTTAGCTGCAGGGTTGATACTTGGTCATAGCCGCATCGATTTCCCTCCTCGTGGCAAGGGCAGAGAGACAGGGGAGGAACACAGAGATGCTTTGAGACACAGCTCCAGAGTGGCTCACCTATCCTCTTGGCCAGAACTTGGCCTTTGGCCACATCTACTTACAAAGGAGGCTGGGAAATGTAGTCTATAGCCAAGTGGCCAAGTGTCCAGCCTAAAGTTCAATGTGGAAGAAAGGGATAACAGGAGGATTGTTATCTCTGTTTCAATGACTTGGGCCTGGGCATATGGACAGGGTATTGTTGGGAAGGAATAGAGGGGGAGAGCATTCCAGGTGGAGAAAATGGCAGAGGTGTGGGAAGATGCATGGTGGATCTGGAGAAAGGAGAGCTGCAGCCTCCCTGGGGTGTAGGGTTTATGTAGAGAAGGCTGTGACCCACGTTTGCATAGAAATGGAGCAGGCTTCATCTCTTTAATAGGCTGCTCAGCTTTCACGTGGACTGTGATCCTTGTCATCTGCTATCCAAAACCAAATCTTTAATCAACCACACAGGATGTGCGCATCATTGGCCTTACTCAGGAAATTTAATCTTGAACAGATAGCGATCAGATTCTATCACAAGCTTGGCTCCCCTGGGGTATGCTGCTTTCAACAGTGAATCTTGTGTCAAATGCTGGCCACCATTTAATACAGGTTCTGTAGAGGACTCTGTTAGCCCAGTCACCTAGCAAAAGACCTTCACTGTGCTGGAGCTTGTGTTAAGCCCTTGGAAGAAATGGCCACATGAAGAACACTTTGGTATGTTTCAATAAAACATTAAGGCTGTTGCTTATTATTTTGTTCATTGAATAATATGGTATTTTACTTTATATAAGAATCAACCAATTACATGTCAATTATATATCAGTAAAGCTGGGGAAAAAGCTTTAAAAATTTTGGATGCATTTATAGAGATGCTATGTGTGTATCACAGACCCTGTTTAGGATTTTTCATTAAGCTCTCACATTGATTTTTGGATTCAGAATACACATTTTGTAATAATAATATTACTGCTTTAGCTCATACCTTGTTTATCTTTTTGTCTTTTCCAAAACGACCATGTTGTCTTTCAGAATTTTCACAATTTCTGTTGGATTTTTGTGTGATTTACCAAACAAAGGAATTTTCTCATGCATAGAAATTTCCTTCTGCAATATGGAGTGCTAAAAACAAACAAACAAACAAAAAACACGAATAAAAAAAGAGTCAACCAGATACATCTCTTATTATCAAGCTGCTCTGTCCTTGCCATTCAACAAATGTTGATCGAGGCACTACTGGCAGGCACTGTGGAAGGTGCTGGAAATACAGAGAGAAGAGACACAGACCCAGACTTCAAGGAGCTCACTTCTGGGGCAGTGCATTGGGGGCGTGGAGTGTGGGGTGGGTAGGTAAGTAACAGGCACTTATGATGAAGGTGCTGTGAGAGACATAGGGCAAGAGGCGATGGGGGCTGGAAGGGGGAAGGCAAGAAAGCTTCCTGAAGGACCTGAGTCTTGAAGGTTGAGAAAGCATTAATAATGTGAGGAAGGAATAAAAGAATTTCCTGTTCCCAGGAAAGCGAGCAGGATGTGCAAAGGCACGGAGAAACGAGAGGGGCTGGGCCACCGTGGTTGGGGAACTCCAGCAGCTGCACAGGCCTCTGGTTTAGGGGCCGTGGGAGCGTGGCTGGAGGCGAGTTGGTCACGCAGTGGACCTCGCAGCCACCCTGGGGAGGGCGGTCTTTGGCCTGAAAGACCTGTGCAGCCCCGGCACGTGATTAGATACGCATTTAAAACATGTCAGCCTTGGCACTTCTCTGGCGGTCCAGTGGTTCGGACTCCACTTCCACGGCAGGGGGCATGCATGGTTTTGATTCATGGTGGGGAGCTAAGATTCTGCATGCTTTGCACCACAGCCAAAAAATAAAAAAGAAATCAGCCTTGTGAACATACGCTGTGCAGGGAAGGGACCAAAAAGGGAAGCAGTTTCATTGTTTCAGCTGAGAAATGATGGGACTTTATGTGAGGACACGGTGGACACAGAGGTCGAGAGAGATTCGAGGCACGTGAAGGGGAAGGACTCATGACACTTGCTGGCTGACGTGGGGATAAAGGAGAGACGCCTGTCAGGTGTTGGGTTGGGTGGCTACTCACGCAGCTGAAGACCCAGGACGAGGAGCAGGTGAGGAGTGGGGCAGGCAGAGTCTGGCTGGAGACGCTGAGATACGGGTCAGCAGGAGGAGGAGAGACTAGGTGTTACCCATGTGCAGGCGCTGGTTAAAGGCAGGAGTGTGCACAGACCTGGTGAGCCTGCAATCATGCACCCGCTGTGCAGTCAGCTACTTTCACTCAGTTTAAAAAAATAAAAACGTTGATGGAAGCCCTCCTGCGGGCCTGGAACCTTCACACTTCCTCATTCAGCCCATCTGGCCTGTGAAGGAGGAGATAACGCCTGGTCTGACTGGAGGAAAGGAGTTAAGTGGCTCAGCTGGGAAAGAATCCGCCTGCCATGTGGGAGACCTGGGTTTGATCCCTGCGTTGGGATGATCCCCTGGAGAAGGGAACGGCTACCCACTCCAGTATTCTGGCCTGGAGAATCCCATGGACTGTAGAGTCCACGGGGTCGCAAAGAGTCAGACACGACTGAGCGACTTTCTTTCATTCACTCAGGTATCGTTATCAGCCTGGTTTTACAGTGAGGTTCGGGGGAGTGAAAGGTCAGCCTGCACGCAGGGCGGTAGAGGGGGATTCGGAGCAGGTCGTCGGTGGCCTGATCTTCACTGCAACTGCCTTTCATGATGTGGGTGACCTTTGAGCCAGAGATGCTTAGATGGGGTGGAGCATGATGGTCACGGGGTGGCATGAGTCAGGGGCATGAGGGCAACATGCCCACGGCCTTGACCCACACTCACATACTGGGTTCTGCATCTGGTACACCTGGGGGAGACCCGGTTTCGTGATCTGTGGACATTCGGAGAGGGCCTGGTACACATTCTACCATCCTTGTTGGAGCGGCAGGCTCCCCGCCTCACTCGGTCCTCCGCATCCCCTGCTGGATGGGCACGTGTGTCCCTGGGGAGAGGCGAGGCTCAGCAGCATCAGGCTTTGAAAGGTGTGAGCAAGGGCGTGGGAGGTGGGGCACGAAGGCAGGAAGCGGTACTCATTACCAACACTGATTTAGTACAAGTCTGGGGGTTGGGCTGAAGGCATGCTCCTTCCCGCCTCCAAATAGGTCCAGGTCCCAGCTACCAATAAGGGGGTCCCAACCACTGGGTTTTGGCAGATGGAATTGTTAAGAAGCTTGAGATGTGATCATCCTGGATTCGGGATGGGTTCAGTTCAGTTCAGTGGCTCAGTCATGTCTGACCCTTTGTGACCCCATGAACGGCAGCACGCCAGGCCTCCCTGTCCATCACCAGCTCCCAGAGCTTGCTCAAACTCATGTCCATCGAGTCGGNGAGTCCCTTGGACTGCAAGGAGATCCAACTAGTCCATCCTAAAGGAAATCAGTCCTGAATATTCACTGATGCTGAAGCTGAAGCTCCAGTACTTGGGCCACCTGATGCGAAGAACTGAATCATTTGAAAAGACCCTGATGCTGGGAAAGATTGAAGGCAGAAGGAGAAGGGGATGACAGAAGATGAGATGGCTGGATGGCATCACAGACTAATGGACATGAATTTGAGTAAACTCTGGAAGTTGGCGATAGACAGGGAGGCCTGATGTGCTGCAGTCCGTGGGGTGGCAGAGTCAGACACGACTGAACGAATGAACTGAACTGACTGGATGGACCCAGAGATTAGCATACTAAGCGAAGTAAGTCAGAGAGAGAAAGATAAACATCATACAGTATCACTCATGTGTGGAATCTAATCTTTCAAAAAAAGATACAAATGAACTGACTTACAACACAGAAAAAGACTTACATACATCAAAACAAGCAGATGGTTACTGAAGGGAAAACTTGGAGGGGAGAGATAAATGAAGAGCTTGGAATGAACATACATACACTACCATATATAAGACAGATAACCAACAAGGACCTATTGTATAGCATAGGAAACTCTACTCAACATTCTGTGATAACCTAAATGAAAAAGAATCTAAAAAGGAATGAACATATGTAAATACATATATGCATAATTGAGTCCATTTGCTATACACCTAAAACTAAAACAACTATAAATCCACTACACTCCAATAAAATTAAACAATTTTTAATAAAACAAAGTAACTTTAAAATATACACAAAGAGGGACTTCCCTGGTGGTCCAGTGGCTAAAAACCCTCATTCTCAATGCAGGGAACTAGGTTCGATCCCTGGTCAGGGAACTAGATCCTGTATTCTGCAACTTAGACACAGCATGGTCAAATAAAGAAAAACCAAGACTTGGTGCAGCCAAATAAATAAAAATACTTTAAAACATATATATATAAAATAAAAACACTTTTCAAATATATAAAAATTAAAATACTTTAAATAAATATATATAAAGAAACAATAGACACTACAGAATTAACTACATTAATTCTGCTCCTTTATATAATCTAGTAACATAGGTGGCCCCTAAAATACCAAATACCATTTAGAGAATTTTAGAGAAAAGCAATATAATTGAAGAAATGAACAAAATAACCTAAGGGAAAGGACAAAAGAGTTTAAGAACTTGGCTAAGCAAAAGTTATAGGAAGACAGAGAGTTAAAATATTGGTATTTTTCAAGGAAAAAGCAATAAAGAGCTCAAGGACCTTTTGAGCATTCATCTCTTATGGTTAATCCCCTAGCCAACTACCCACAAATATAAATTCTATTTCATTTTCTTCCGATCTGTGTATGTTTAACTTTTTTTTTGTTTTCCTGCTATCTTCTTTGCTACCAACTTGATTCATACTCTAGTCAAACTCTATACCAACTCTTTTTGACCCCATGAACTATACAGTCCATAGGATTCTCTAGGCCAGGAAACTGGAGTGGGTAGCCTTTCCCTTTTCCAGGGGATCTTCCCAACCCAGGGATTGAACCCAGGTCTCCCACATTGCAGGCGGATTCTTTACTAATTGAGCTATCAGGGAAGCCCTCAACGGACATGAGTTTAAGCAAACTCTGGGAGNGTAGCCTTTCCCTTTTCCAGGGGATCTTCCCAACCCAGGGATTGAACCCAGGTCTCCCACATTGCAGGCGGATTCTTTACTAATTGAGCTATCAGGGAAGCCCTCAACGGACATGAGTTTAAGCAAACTCTGGGAGATAGTGAAGGACGGGGAAGCCTGGCATGCTGCAGTCCATAGGGTCACAAAGAGTCAGGCAGGACTCTGCAATTGAACAACAACAACAACACGAACATGGGATAAAACCATAAAGGGAAAAATATTTGGCAACTAAATAAAACACCTACCACTCTTTAAATATTTTACTGACAAGAAGAAAAATTACAACTCTGAAAGACCCATTCATTTAAAATTTAAAATCTCAGTATTTTAAAAAGAGAACATACTACATAATAAAAAAAGCTAAAATACAATACTTATATTTTTATTATCATCTGTAACAATTCTCAATACTTGAGAGCTACAGAGATCCCCTAAGCTAGATAAAGGAAAATATTTTGTTTTAGATTTGCTTTCTATTATAATAAAAGTTTTAATTACCCAATGAAAGTCAACAAACATAGAAGAGTTTTTAAACATTTTGAGTAATAAAAAATAAAAAGGACTTTTAAGTTATGCTGCCACTAAGTCACTTCAGTCGCGTCCGACTCTGTGCAACCCCACAGACGGCAGCCCACCAGGCTCCCCCATCCCTGGTATTCTCCTGGCAAGAACACTGGAGTGGGTTGTCATTTTCTTCTCGAATGCATGAAAGTGCAAAGTGAAAGAAATTACTTAGTCATGTCCGATTCTTAGCAACCCCATGGACTGCAGCCTACCAGGCTCCTCTGTCCATGGGATTTTCC